>CAKAOI010045497.1:0-13919 GCA_916701655.1 Sebastiscus albofasciatus
ATATATATATATATATATTTTATAAAGTTAATTATAGCCTTTTTGGTTGTCTAAAAATTTCGTAGTCAGCGTTTTGTTGTACTTAGCTCCGCCCTCTTGTGTCACTTCTGGTTGCAAAAAACCAAGATGGCGCAGGCAAAATGCCAAACTCAAGGCTTCAAAACGGCAGTCCACAAACCAATGAGTGACGTCACGGTGACTGCGCCCACTTCTTATATACAGTCTATGGTTCTGGCAGCAAATGCCCTTCTACCTCTACGAGCAGAGGTCAATAATGTAGGGTAGGGCAAGACACGAGTGTGCCTTAAAATCAAGCAGCAAATCTTCAAAACAAATTTGAAAGGTCATATTTCTAATTTAGCAAAATTCAACTTTGTTTCAGAGGCGTGCCCTTTTTTATTGCAACTGTGGTTTGGCAATATTGTATCTGAATAAATGGAGCATTGCCTTAGTTTAGACAGAGCACTCAAGTCGCATTTTAACAACTCAGTCAGTCATGCTTCACCATCAGTGCCTCATTCATCAGCTGCTTGACTACCAGCTTACAAGGTACATCCAGTCATATCTCACACGTGTACAGTGCGGCCTTTATAACCTGACACTTCACTCCTGCCAACAACGTTTGCTGCTGCAGCTCCATCCACCACTGTACTCTCCACCTTGTGTGCTAAGCTTTCAGGATAGTTGATTAGCTAAGATTTAGGGCCCTATTTAAACAATCTATAGCGTATGGTCTAAAGTGCATTTAGGGCTTGTCCAACTCCACTTTTATCATAATCTGGGCGCAAAGTAAGACGCAAGTGGCAAAGGGGTTGTATTTAATCTCTTAATTAATCATAAGTGTGTTTTGGGCGTAACAGGAAGTAAACCAATCAGAGTGTTACCTCCCATTCCCTTTAAAAGCCATGGTGTGCCTGCACCGGGCACATTGCTTTTCAAAAGGCGGATTCGGCAAATTAGAGAAGCGAGTCGTTTTCTGCTGAGGAAACGGATCTGCTCGTGTGCGAAGTGAAAGTGCGACGGTAGATGAATGCGGTCGTTGCCCGTGGACTCTCTGCCTTCGCCATCTCCCAATCCTCTGTCCCATCAACAACTCTACTTGACTGCATCTGAGCAAATGCACCAATAACCTATTTAACCGGTGCAGGCGGCGCGGGGTGGAAAAATTAATCATATGATAATAAGCACTCGGCTAAATATGATAAACATGTATTGATAAATAATGAAAACTGTATTTCTTTCCGATGCAACCCACGGGGGGCTCGGACCGGCTGACCGAAAACCTCCGGAGCTGCATTACTGCCAGAGAGGTGATGCATGACGCCTGGATCCATCAGCCTCAAAACGCTGCTGTTTAGGGGGAGATGGCCTGCAAACATTGAAGTAGCCTACAGTCGCAGACACAGACTTTTGCGTTTGTAGCGCTGGCCCTCTGCTATCCAGCCAAAAAAGGAGTGATAGCACATAGAAAGCTACTATTGCTGCAATACTATCATACATTTTCCAACAGTAGGGACATAGACCTTTAAAAAAAATCCCTATCTAAATTGGCTCGATGGACATATTTTGGTGGTCATGCTCATGGACTATGCTGCTCAGATTCTTCTTCTGCTGCTCCCTCAAACAGCAGAACATTATACCACTGTACTTATATTACACATAATCAGTTCTTTGACTAAGTGAAAGTAACTAAAATCATTTCCTTGACATATTTGTGTGTATAGTTACAGTATAGTTATATAGTTAGTTGTCTAGTGTTGGTCATGTAGGCCTATTAAAAGACCTGTCAATAATTGTATTTAAAAGCACATTCCAGTCCTGTGCTTTTCAGTTTATGTTGTGGCTACATTTTGGTTGGATAACAGATGGCGCTTTTTACATCATTGTTTTGTGTGTGTGTGTGTGTATGTGCGCTGTGCATGTGGTGATTTACAGAAAACGGTTCAATATAATGGATTCAATTTGTTGCAGTTATAGAGCAAGAGCTAGCAATGAAGTGTAAAGGCAACAGACAAACACCAACAGATTTCTGTGTTTTCAGGTGTACGTAGGTCAGTTAGCACCATATGGCAGCAGACGTAATTAGCATCCGATCGGCTTGATGTTTTGACTGCAGTTGTTTCACAGTTCACTAGCTGTTTGGGTTAGCAGTGCTGCTAGCTAGTTACCCCCCGCAGGGCAGCAGGTGAGTCTGACGGCAGGGTGCCGTCTGCACAGATGGAAACACACACACACAAACACACACACACACACACACACACACACACACACAGACAAGTGTTAGGATGGTACAGTTTTCAGGATGTTGACCTACCGGAGGGTGTAACCTAACCTCAACAGTGACAACTACCGTCATGCAACCACAGTCCATACATGTTAAATGCATCAAACAGCTAGTGTGTTTGCACTTTTATCCATGCCCTACAAGAGAAATGCATTTGTGTGTGTACAAACACACACACACACACACACACACACACACACACACACACACACACACACACACACACACACACACACAGTCCTTTGTCTTTCATCAGCCACACACTCATCCGATAACAACACAAGAGCAAACTACTTGGTTCTGAGTGGATATTTTGCACCGGCTCAGAGAGAAAGGCATGCACACACAGACATACACATGCACATATGCTCTTACTGACATTTTTTTTTAACAATTTTGCATACAGAATTAATTACAAAATGAATTTCTTTGTTTTCCAATTTGTTTTATATTAGAAATTTGTACAATATGATAGTCACTGGTGACATTTTAATGATGATGTATATTAGCATATTGTGACTATATTTGTATATTACTTTATTACAATGTTGTTTCAATCCAGAGTCATCCAATAAGTTAACGAAACATATATGAGAAGTTAGGAAGGGGAACGATGGAGTGAGGACAGCTGAGGGAAGTATTCTAGTCTTTATGTCCGTGTGGGAATCTACACATTCTTTATATTAAATTTGCAAGGATGATTTAGATTGTAGTTCCACAGAAAATCATTGGAGCTTATCTTTAGAAATAGAATAATAATTTACATATTTATATGTATATTGAAAATGTCCAATGTAAATGTGCCATATATGTTTTACTTTAAAATAGCCAGGCCTCTGGAGGAGAGACTGAGCAGCCGCTGTAAGCTTCAGACATGCTGCCATTTATCAATATTCATTATTTGACATTGTCTGCTGATGGAAATATGGTGGATCCAAGATTATTTGAATATGAGTGGAATTTGCACTCTAAATTTCATACTTCCATTTACATGTGCAGCTTCTTGTTTACACAAGACTATACACTCCTCACAAAATGAAGTCTACATTATTTTCATTCTTGAAATGATGGTAAAATATAATAAAAAGAAGAGAAAGAAAGTTTGAAAAAAAGAAAGAAAGCAAGGAAGGAATACAGATTTATACAATTTCATCTAATTTGGTCCATGTAGGAAAAAAATAGAAATTTCTATAAGGTAACTGCTTTGCTGGTAAGTATAATGTATGCAGAGAGATTGCAAGCAAAGGTCAAATGAAGTGAAACTAGAGACCATCTTGCGATGGATCACACCAGCGGAGCTGTGATACCAAATCAAAAGTCACGGACATGAAAAAGTAAAGATTTATTTTTAATAACACTTGCTGCTTTCATTTCAAAATAAAATAGGTTAATAGGTTATCGGTGCATTTGCTCAGATGCAGTCAAATGGAGTTGTTGATGGGACGGAGGATTGGGAGACGGTGGAGGCAGAGAGTCCACGGGCAACGACCACGTTCATCTACTGGCGCACTTTCACTTCGCACACGAGCAGATCCGTTTTCTCAGCAGAAAACCGCTCACTTCTCCAATTTGCTGAATCCTCCTTTTAAATAGCAATGCGCCAATGTGGTGGTGCACCTGGCTTTTAAAGGGAATGGGAGATGACACTCTGATTGATTTCATTCCTGTTACACCCAAAACACTATGATTAATTAAGAGACTAAATACAACCCGTTTGCCCCTTGCGTCTTACTTTGCGCCCAGATTATGCGGCGCTTAACTAGCAAAAGTGGAGTTGGACACGCCCTAAATGCACTTGTGTCATGCATTTTAGACCATGCACTACAGATTGTTAAAATAGGGCTGAATATATGTCAATGCTATGTTTTTTTTTTAGCTTGTTGTGGAGCTTATCTGCCCTCTACTGGCCAGAAAAAACATCACATAAACACTAACGTTACTGGTGTTGTCACATGGGATACTGTAGGAATAATGTACATGTAAATGTAAATGGTGGTGAACAATCAAAAACCTTATCAGTGAATGGAAGCTTTGCATAATCATCAACTATTAATTTTTTTTTTTTTTTAGCCACATCTAATGGCCATTAGTGGTACTACAGCTTTAGGCATGATTATGCTTCTCCACCATTAAACAGTGACAACAGTTTCCTGTTTGTCATGCGAATAACTTGCAGGCAAACCTGATGACTAGCTGAAACCTACAAACGTGCACAGATTTCTTACACTTTCACAGTCAGGAAGGAACATAAACCTTTACTACTGAGTAAATACACTCACTAGATAACACTGGTCAGTAACCACTGGAGTTCTGTCAGTAGACGACCCCACAAATCCTGTCAGAATACAAAATATTGCATGTTCTTGTACCAAAACACACACCACCAGCTTACACTGTTGATGCTCAGAAGGCCAGAAGCGCCAGGATGGAGAGGTTAGACCATGCAGACTGTACAGCCTACAGAGGCAATTGGAGTGACGCACAAGCGACATCATCGCTCGCCAACGTCAGACCCAAATATCAAACATTTTATTTTAGGATAAATGGTCACTTCATAACATTTCATGTCACAACGTACGTAGATACGCTGTGTGTAAGTACGGTGGCATTAACCAGTCTGAATATGGTGCACATTCACCATGTGCTGGTGTAAATTCATGCATCTGCTGCTTCAGTTTTCACACATTGTGTTACATTTGCAGCAGACTGCAGCAGTGGAACGGCCCAGTACGTAAATCCTGAGGAGTGTGTGGAGAGATGGACTGGTCCTGATAGTGTTGTAAGTGCTATACAGTTAAACAATAGTGCGCGGTGAGGAAGCACCCGTGCTGAGGGTGTCATATATTACAAGGAAGGCAGACTCCAAACAAATTATGGCTGTGTCTTTGTGTTGTTCTTAGCTCTCCATCTTTCCCTCTCTCTCCCTCTCTCTCTTTCCTAGTGTTATATATTTTCACACCTCAGTGAGTCCATTGCACACACACACACACACACACATACACACACACATTCTCTCTGCTTGTCTGACTGTCTCCTCCGCCCTCCTCCTCCTCCTCCTCCTGTCGTTCCTTCTTTCCCTCTTCCTCCTCTACTGCATTTTTCGTCTTATTTCTCTTTCTCACTTCATATCACCCTTCCTCCCTCTCCCTCCCTCTCTCTCTCCTTCCCCTTCTCTCTCCTCCCTCCCCCGCTCTCTTGGGTCATGTTGCAGCAGCTCCAGCAGAAATAATAGGAGCAAAGGCGTGAGGTTGTTATTTGCATAGAAATAGCATGACGCCCCAGGCAGCTTCAGGAGAAGGACACAGAGATCATTTGTCTCAAAATTTTAATGAAAACTTTTGCTGAGACAGAGATTTCTTTCCCTCTACTACTCCCCCCCCCCCTTCACACCCCCATTTCCTATCCTTCCCCAATTTCCATTCTTCCTCCGTACCTTCCATACCGTCCGATCTCTTCTCTTCTTTCCTTTCTGAAGTAGCACAGTGTGATTTGAAATTAGATGACACATCAGTATTGTGGCGCTGTGCACCACCGGCATGTCAGCCTTACTGGCGGTGTGTCAAGCATTGCAGGAAATACGGAAAATTCGGGATGTCTCTGTGGTGAAGTGGGTTTTTGGGACGTTTGAAGCTGGTACGATGTCCGGTAAAGTGACTGAAACACACACACAGACACACAAAGAAAAAGAGAACTTGCATCAACTATTGAACAATTAACATGCAGAATAGCTATGAGTCATTTTGGACAGAAAATATTCCATGTACTGACTGAGATAATTTTATATATATATATATATTTCTGTCCTTGTCAACTTAAAAATGTGAATACGATTGTAAATATGTAAAACAAAATATTTATAATATATTTCATTTAAAAACTATTTTAATAATATTTACAATATATAGAAAGCTTGTGGTAATTTGCATTATTGTTTTTAAAAGAGTATAAATCAGAATTTATTAATTAATAAGTCAATTTCTTTAAAAAAAAATCCAAATTGCATCTACAATATACAAGTCAATTCCTTTCATTTTATCATAAATAAGATGACTTTTGAACATTTTTACCAATTTTAAGTAGGCAAGTAGGTTTCTAAAAAAAATTATAAATTATATGTTGATTTCTAAAAACTTTTAGATATTTTGTTGACGATATCCAAGTCAATATCTAAAGATAATTTCCAATTTGTGTTAATGGTCCAACTTTTTTGACCATTACTTACAGGGATATTCACATGAATTATTGAGTATGACTTCCATGAGAAAAATACTTTTCTGTAGTAGGTGATAATTGAAGATATTGACTTCTTTCACACATATCACAGATGTAAACAAACCGTCAGCTGCTTTAGCAACAGCAGTGCAGATTTGGAAGACAAAATTTCAATATGCATCAATTACACATCATTTTAATTTTAGTTTAATAAATAGTAAAACATGTCAGACAACCATCAATGCTGTCTACTTTGATTCCAAAGATACATGCTAGTTGTGCTAGAGAATAAATCACAGGTGTTCTTCATTAATCAATACAAGGACTGCCCTTCAAGTGAATATCAGCTTTTCACTGTACCAGACTCCAATCTGTTCATGATGATGGACAAAAGAACTTCCCAGAAGTGTTCATGTGTTAATTTGAATTTTAGTAAATATATTGATTGGAAACCACAAACACGTTCAGCCACTCTGTCTTCTACAAAAATTCTCTTACATCTAAACTGCATTCTCAATCCTGTTTCGAGGAAGACGTATTTTAAACGATTAGCGTTGTGAAATTGAAACAAAACAAAACAAAAACACAGCAAAACTACTAGGTTAAATTTAATGAAACATCCCACGAACAGTCCTGTGTTTGTTGGATCCATCCACCGGGACCTCCTCCTTCCGCGAACTTCCGTGGACTGTGATTAGAAACCTATTTGTGATACATACATGTGATAAGTATGTTTCCCTCGAAACGTAATTGGCAATGCAGTTTAGTTGTACGGGAAAATTATTTTTAGGAGACTCAGTGAGCTCATCAGGCACTGTAAATGGACTGTTGATGGGAACAAAACACCTTTGATAAAGAGTTGAGTGATTTCCTGAGTAAGGATATAGTGGGGTTTTTTTAAGACACTTTTCTTTGCAGAATAAAGTTTAAGCATCTTTTTTTGAGAACCACCAGTATATGCATTACAGTAAACAGTAATACAAAAGCAGACTTAATAAAACTGACTCAGATTCTGGCTCTGTCCTTTCTGAGTAAATAAAAAGTCAACATCACTGTATTTACACTAAGCATTCCCTCCTCTCTTGCCCTTGGTAAGGCTGGTGTGACTGCTCTGCTGCTGAGTTGTATGGCTCGGCCCAGGCAGGGAGGCTCAGTGTTGGCTGGGCGCAGAGTGTTTGACTGGCCACTCCGCTGATGTGCTCAGACAAGTCGTGGGGCTTAGTGCCAGGCTGGATGCCAACTAGGGCTACACCGATAGACAAAGCCGATATTAGTCTGTTATTACTTGCTGGATATTGGCCAGGCATGTGGTCCATCTATACATAAAAAAGTGTCAGTAAAACCTACTACTGTTTGGCACATTTTATTCAACATACTCACTAAAGTAATTAAATAAAAACATCTTATAATGTGTAATATCTTGTTGTAAGATTAAACATGATACTGATCCGCTCTGTTACATTAAAATAGTTATATGAGCAGAAATGCAGGGCTCAGCTTTCACTCACTGTACTGTCGCCTGGTGGTTGTTGGTGCACACTGCAGCTAGTGCTGCTCAACTGGATAAAAGAAAAGTTACCGCTGCGCCAATCGCGTCAAATGAAACGACATCTGTAATATCCCTCAATTTTGTTATCTATTTCAACTTTTGTGCTTGCCTAATAAATGGGGCTGTGCTCCAATAGCCATTTTTTCACAGCAGCATGGACTTGGAAACTTGGTTGAATGAAGTGCAGGCAGCAGGCAGCATGGCGGTTTGATCCCCGGCTCTCACACACATACACACCACTAATGTAGGCCTATAGCTACAGTTTCAAAATGATTTCATAACTCTACCACAAAGAGATTCATCACTTGATATGACTGAGTCTCACTCCCCTCGGCCTTAAAATATGCAGGTTGCAACAAACTGGCAACCACTTGTGAGGAATGCAGGATTCAGAAGGAATGCCATAACAGGGGAGGGAGAATGCGACATCTAATGCTGAATGTCATCAATATTATCAATTATTATTATAATCTTTTTAAGCAGAGGCCTGTCGAACTGATTTCGACATAGCCAACGTATCTTCATGTTATCTGACTTAACTAACCCCAACAACCTGCTGGTAAAAGAAAAGCCAATGTGTGAATGTGGCTGACTTATCATATCAATTAACAGACTTATCATATCACTGCCCCATTAAGAGCATGGGTAGACTATAATTACTTTGTGTATTCCGTTAAATTAATATGTTTGCTTATAGAATAGAAGACTAGAAGATACTTTATTATTCCCTTGGGGAAAATTGCAGTGTGTACTTAACACTAGAAATTTTTACCATATTACACCAGTTTTAGCTTCATTGTGCACTGGCTCCCGATCCATGTCAGATCAGACTTTAAGGTGCTTCTGATGACCTATAAATGGGCAGGCTCCTTCCACTTGTCTCAAACCTTATACTCCAATCTGGACTCTACGCTTTCAGAATACACTCCTGTCTGTCCCCCGAGTGCTCCTATCGAGCCCTCTTCCTCTGGAATAACCTCCTTATGAACATCAGACAGTCTGATTCTGTGGAGGCCTTTACATCCAAACTCAAAACCCATTTTTTTGCCCTAATTTTCAATTAGTTAGTTATTCTTTTATTATTCGCCTGGTGGGTCGGTCTCAGTCTCAATGTATAATTTAAGCCTAGTAGTCCTGCCGACGACAATACTATTAACTTTAAGCCACTGCCTCTCAATAACCCTCTGTTGTTTATGTCCCACAAGCACTGCTGTGTGCTTTTCTCTCTCTGTGCAATGCTGTCAGAGAATATGCAATATGTTGCTGTGGGAATAAAGCTTTGATTGAGGAAAGAAAACGCATTGGGTATTGTTTGGTTTAAGCAAAATGTTTATGTTTTCTCTAAATTACAATGGATTGATCATTAATGTTACCATGATCAATTAAGGGAAAGTGCTTACAATATGCAACCCTAGTGTTTACATCCAATTCTTAAGCACATATTTGTGCTAGTAATCAATAATCTACCAACTACGATAGGATAACTGCACAGGACACGCCTTTCACTCACCTCAGCTGTAACACCTGAACCTCACATTCTGAGGCTGAGAGCGCGTGAAAACTAGGGGGGCGCTCCAAAACCCGACCGACACAAGTGCCAGTTTGAGCTGCTGTGTGTGGCCAGTAAACAAAATAGCACACGTACCCACAGCATCGTAAACATATATCACATGGCTTATAGTGGCTGAATCCAAATAGAAGAGGATCTGTTGTGACTGCCAAAATTTGAAAGCTGTGATAACAAGAAATGAACTACAGCACCTCTACCACCTGCTGCTGTTTTAGATTTAATGTCATACCTGAGGCCTGTATTATGAAGCAGGATTTAGGGTTACTTCAGGGTTTTCAGTTCTACGATGGTGGTTCAATTCTTACAGGGGTAGATCGCCATGGTAACATATGCTGAACACATAATAATAAATAATAAATTCAACTTATATAGCGCTTTTCAAGGACTCAAAGACGCTTACAGGTTATGTTCGAGATAACGGATCAACTCATATAAAATAGCACCGCCCGCTGACCGATCACAGCTTGGTGTACGGATCGTTAGATAATATTACACAAAGACGAAGAAGTTAAAATCAGAATTCAGGCTAAAAGATATGAAAGCAAGTCTACTTTCCACTTTGAATTATGTTCATATTTACTTTTTTATTTGCTCCCAAGTCCATTTCACACTGCCGGGTGTTGCAGCTGAAAGAATAGGGCTAAATATTGTCATAATTTCTTCTATTCTATTCTATAAGACTACTAAGCAACACATTAACCCACTTGCCATAAATGGGGCGGTGATATTATAAATTTGTTAATTTACATATTCACATATGGACAATTTTTTTGCCAGCTGTCCTTCCTGCATCGTATCTTCTTTTAGCCTTGATTATGTGTTTCACTTCTTTGTATTTGTCTAATATTATAGTTTTGCTCTTCGTTTGTAAAATGTGCCGCTATGCTGACAGGAGATTTGTCCATGTTTGCGATTGGTCACATGCTGAAAACACCACCCCGTTTATGTGAACGCGCTCATAGACAGATTGAGAAACCCTGGGTTGATTTACCGAGTTGATAACCACCGTCGTAAAACAGTTTAGCATGATCGCAGTTGTTGGCGTTAGTTTAGCCAGATAACGTGAAGATACCCTGGGTATGTAGAACTCGCTTCATGGTACAGGCCTCTGAAGTCCCTGTTTGTCAACAGATAAGCATAGACCGTTTTGATTGGTATCCACTGATGTCCATTTTGCTCAGAGCAATTGTCTAAACATTACAATTGATAATTCCATTTTAAATGAAATTCAGGCAGTAGTATTCCAGGCAGAACAGCAGAGACCACCACCAAAAAATGTTCTGCACGCAAACACCCTCACCTCTGGCCCAAACAGTCTGGGCTTATAGCTCTGGACATGGTCAACTAGAAACACCCCTGCCCTGAAGAAGGAATCTGGTCTGTAAACTGTGATGGATGTTGAAAAAAATGAAAAGTTTTTGGTAATAATTTGACTGTTTTTGTGTTGCATGATGTCTGAAAATCCTTCTGAGAAAACACCGAGTAGTTGTTATTCATTGGCAAGACAGCCGGGTTCAACTTTGAAGAGCAACTATTTGTTTTTGTTCTTTCAGTTAGCATATAGAGCACTGCACTTGATAATATTAGATGCCTTCTCTCTTGCACCTGTTTCACTGGGCGTCACTTAGTCAAACTGGCTCCATCCACTGAGGTTTAACGCGAAAATCATTGCTGCCTCTGGGAAATGTTTGTGTAACTAAAACTCCAATCTGCTCCCATTAACTGTCACACACACACACACACACATATTCACACACACTATCACCCACATTCACCTCCTGCTGTGCCCATGAAGGATGCACACAGCTGCCACCAAGTGGGAGAGTGGGTGGGTGGTAGGGGGTGACCCCAGACGGCGAGGGCCATCGGGCCGTCCCACCGACACTCAGACACCTCCTCCCACTACCTCCATCAACCCACCCACACGACTTACCCAACTCTGCCCTCTTGACCGACAGCTCACCAGGATGCCCCGCCGCAGGGAGCTTCTGAGCGCAGCAGGGTAGTGATGATGGTGGCGGTGGTGGTGGTGATGGTGGTGGGAGGGGGGGAGCATCTCGACATTCTGTCCAACCGAACCTGGGAGAAAAAAAAAAGGGAGGAGGGATTGGAAAGAAGCCTCCGTTTCATTAACAAACGCATCACAGTCATCCTGATCTGGTTATCATGGCTAGAGCTCTGCTCAGCCGAGAGCAAACTGGGAACAGAAAAGAGATCTCCCAGTATGGGGGGTGGGGCGCTGGGTGGGAGGAGGAGGAGAGGAGAGGAGGAGGAGGAAGAGGAAGTCTGCAGTAATCTGTGTAAACACATGCTGGCCTCCTCTCTTCTAGAATATTAATTGAGTTTATGACAGCGAGAGGTGTGCATGTATGTGTGTGAGAGGAAGAGAGTGTAGAGAGTGACAACCTCAGTGTTTGTTCGCCTGTCGATGTGTATGCATGTGTGCGTCTGTTTGTGTGTAGAGGTGGGGATCATACAGGCGATGGTGAGATCTTCTCTGTTTGCTATCTCGCTCGGGCGTCTGCATGCACAAATCTGTGTGTGTGTGTGTGTGTGTGTGTTTGAGTGTATGTCTCCGTCTCATGCGTCCACCCATCCAAGGTGACCGTGCTGGCTGACGCCTGAGGGCCCCCGGGGCGCCACTGACAGCTTTAGGTGCGAGTCTGAGATTTGTTGCCCCACCTCCTCCTCCTCCCACCAGTACCCATAACCCATCAGGGCTATAAACCACCCCCCCACACCCAGTAGTGATGGCTAAAGAGGTTAAAACAAAAGAGGTGAGAGATGAGAGGTGGGTTGAATACAAAGACGCTCCCCCTGTTTGGGACAGAGAGCCTGATAGATGGAGAGGGGAGACGGGGGGGTTGAATCTGACCTTGAAGGTCAGAGGTCAAGGGTTGAAGCAGGGGAAAGGAAAATGAGTTCAGCGGCCTCGACGCCATTCTTCATGGAGCTGCCTCTGGACACACATATATCAGCATCACACATGGAGATGCACAGACATCCTCACACAGCACTTTTAACTGTAAATGCACACATATTATACATATTTACTAAAAGATGCCATGCAGTCTAAGCTCAGTTTGTCCATCTGTCTGCTTCATATTTCCATATCCATTGTCAGCAGGTGATTCCAAAAATGTCTGTTGTTAAGTCCTCAGAATCATGTTATTCTTGTTTTTTCTTATTTGTATTCACATTCATTCACAAGTAGCATTGCTATTATTGTTATTTTGAAGTATTTAAAGAAAAGGTTTTAACAACCTGGGTGATATTTTTGTAGTTTCTGCCATCGAATCTTTCAGTTTTGGTAACATTTCAATTACTAATTCTCACTCATTGCATTGCAAAATGAAACGGTGGCAGTTAACGTCGTAACATGTGGTGAACGTCATGAAACTGTGAGGGTTAACATAACACGTGGTAACGTTAAACAGTGGCAATTAATGTTTAACGTTGTAACAAGTGGTTAACGTTGTGAAATGTCACCGTTAACGTTATTATAACGCAACGAAACTACTTGGTTAGGGTTAGAAAAAACATCATGGTTTGGTTTAAATTAAGTACGCTTGTAACGTCATTTTTGATACGGACATAACGACATGTGATCAGTGATCAGTAAAAATCCCTCAAATTTTCGTATTACATGGGACACGAAAGACTGAAGTTTGATCCACCATCCCGGCCTTAAGTGGACTTCCTTGCTCTTCATACTTTGTCCGTTGCTCTGAGCGACTATTAATGACACATACGGGTTTACATAGGTTAGGTAATTGAACTAAAGTGTGCATTGGGCACCACCCAAGCATCTGTATTTGGTTGTATAACAAACAGTTTGAGCAAAAACTTAACTGTTTGCTGTATTTTCAGCAAAAATTAGTAACACTACATCTGTTGAAAAGGATATTTCGATGTCCTTTCCATACTCACATTTGTGATCTGATTATGATGCCACATGTGTGGATGACCACACACACACACACACACATCCTCCCTCGTGTGTGTGGTGTGAGGGCGTCAGCACTCTGGGTCTGCCCTGCATGGGGGGCAGAGGGCTGCGCCAGGGAACAGATGGTGGTGGCTGGGTGGGAAGGCGGCTGGGCACAGAGGCAGCGGGCACAGCGAGAACTCTGTTGATCCTGTGGCCTCGGCTGGGTGAGAACAAGCAAAATCCTGATGCAGGGTTTCTTCACTGGAACAAACACTCATTGCATTACTCTTCTGGTAGGAAAAGTTGCATCCCACAGCACAATGCTGGTAGAAAATGGAAAGCAGCCAAGTAGCTGGGTTGTTGTTCAAGTACT
>CAKAOI010045499.1:5846-48771 GCA_916701655.1 Sebastiscus albofasciatus
ATGCAGACTGTCATATAGCAAGTAGGAGCCGATGCACCCACACGCCTAAAGTTTAGCTACTCCAGCTGAATATTAAAGCACCACATGCTCACAGCACTCATATGAAGTCATTTATTGTCATTTTAACTAATAATTTGGACTGGACACGGATGCAGCGGAGTAAAATGAGAAGAGACACTAAAGTCCCCCCCCACCCTTAGTGGAAGCCTCGCAAGCAGGCTGTTTAAAAAGCTCTCGTGGGTTCAGTCGTTTCTCATGTGGATTCCTCCTTTGTTAGTTTGCTCCTATGACGGTAATTGGCCTTTTATTGTGCAAGCTGAGCTAAAACAAAACTGACAACGTCGCAGTTTTGCAGAGCGATCGGACCTGTGGCTGTTAGAGGCTGCAGACCTCGAGTAACCTCCACTTCAATTTATGCCTCTGTTGTCGGGTGAAAGACGAACGTCTCCAATTTCTATTTTTCAGGCGGAAAAGGAGAGTTTGTTTGTTTTGTGTTTAATTCTATTGCTTGTTAATTAGCTGAATCAAAGACGTGGGTTTTAACAAGGCCGTGAACACATAACAGCCATGTTAATAATAATCATCCAAACATATTTACTGTGTGTTCAATTAAGACAGAGCAACAAGAAGTGACACCGAAAGCACCAAATAAAAACATTATCAAAGAGAACAGGTATCAAAAAGACAAGTGACGCCTACACATTAACTGCTGCTGGAAACCAACTTTCTGGAGTCATAAGATCCCATTTAAGCTCACTTCAAACAGTTCTGGTTTAACAATGGCTGCAGGTAGGAATCTCATTCAGCTGCAAAACATTTGCACAAAATGAATATTGACAAATACTGACATAGTCAGCGCTCTGATCATTGGAGTTTTAAAAAATTGGGTCTGCGTGTTTTAAATTGGGCAGAACGTTGGTGCATTGGTTAAAGTAGCAGTATATTCTTGGCATCACTGGGCAACAATTCCATAACAACCTTTCAGCATATTGTAATTCAAGTGTTCTGAGAGAAAACTAGACTTCTGCTCCTCCTCATGGCTCTGCTTTCAGGCTTTAGAACATCTAGCCCCTGACGGGAGACTTTGACCAATCACAGGTCATTTCAGAGAGAGAGAGCGTTCCTATTGGCTGTGCTCCTGCTGGTGGGCGGGGCTTGGTATTACCTCAACTTGATCTCAACACGTTCTCATTTTACAGCTAAACCGTGCGCTACAAGATGTTTCTGAAAACATCTGAGGAGAGAAATAGACATTAACGTAACAGAATATTGATTCATATTTGATCAGCGCTGCCTAGTTTCACCGTTTGATCGGCAAGTGATTGACAGCCGGCTCTCATAGACGACAGCTGGACGGCAGACTCCAGATCAGCTCTGATTGGTTGTTTTCCTCCGGTCTGTGAAATCTTGCAGATGCCGTTAGGAGCACCGGAGGACAATGGAGGCACATGATTTTTTTCTCATGCACTACTGTCAGGATATAGTGACATGTTTTATAAAAATAATGCTTTTTAATCATATTTGCTCCATTTCTACCCGCTGCAGCTTTAAGTTATTGTCATAAATATCATAAAAATACACTGGAGGGGGGCTCTAAGTGATCGTGTAAAGGTCTAAAAGTATTAAGAAACTGACAATAAGAATACGTTCTTTCTTTCTTTTCTGGTGACGTATTTACCGTGACCCAAACAAAGAAATGGAGCAGAAAACAATGTGTGTTAATCACGTTACGCTAACTGTGATGACTGTTTATGATATTATTATTATGCAATTATCATTACATGATTACATTGCTCTAATTAAGATCATCATTAAACAGTGTTTACTTGATTGTGGAGTCTCTATAGAAAACAGATTATGAGTGTGCATGTTAATGTGCTCATTAACTCTATAAGGCTGTTTGTCAATATGAACACACTACTGCTCATGTGTGTGTATGTGTGTGTGTGTGTGTGTGTGTGTCTGTACTGATGTCACAGATTTTGAACTTCTAAAAGAGTTTTTAAAAATCCAATCAACTGTTTTGTCATCGTAATGAAGTCTTCTGTTCTGAACGGTGTTATGTCAGTTTAAATAGAAAGACAAATGGCAGTTACAGCAGTTAATTAGCTTCCCTACACTGCATTCCAATGAACCAACCAGATAACCTTCCTCCTCTGCATTTTGATAAAAGAAAAGACATTTATTGTGCATGAGGTGAATCTGAGATTAATTCTCAATTAAAACCAAAAAGAAAAGTGACAAGAATGAGGAAAAAAAACGCTTCCGGTAACTTTAATTAACTCATTAAGTTAAGAGCACGTCCCTCCATCCAGCTCGTTTGGAGCGGTTAATTTAAACTCTGGAGTGTTGAAGCCTCTAAACACCCACACAGGTGTTTTAATGTGGTTGATTAGGCCTCTTCTCAGGACTGTGTGGGCCTGTTTACACTGGAATAGATTAACATCCATCGAGTCTCCTGTTGCCTAGTTAGTTCGTTAGTTAGATGCACCTGTCAGGGCGGGACAAATTACACCGTTATCATTCTGATTGGTTTGTGGGTGTTCAGACCAATTCACTGTTTTTTTCTTTTAATGAAATTTTATTATTTTCTCACATTAATTATAACATCATTATTTTGTTACAGGCCTGAGCCTGATTAATAATAAACAGAAGAACATTACGGTCAGTAAATTAGTAAAATAAATAATAATAATAATTACAACAGAAAACAATAACAAATAAATATCAAAAAAGGGAGAAATAAAAAAAATAACAGTAATGGGGGGTTGTAATGATGCCTTTAGGGCTGGGGGTGATACACATATCTCCAGATTAATTTACTATCATGATACTTGGGTGCCGATTCGATATGTATTTACGATTTTTAATTATTGCGATTCTACAAAGATTGTGAGTTATTACGATTTTTGTTAGCTTTTTTAACGCTAGACCATGGGATTAAAGTTAAATTATACACTTCTAGGGACTTTTACTTTGGAAAATATCTAAATTGATACAGTAAATGTTTTTGCATAATCTCATTTCAGCATAATCAGAAATGTCCTGAATATATCAGTCATCGTCAATCGTCATTTGTTTTTCCAGCAACCCACAAATCAAAGAATAAAAACATTTCCCTCACAAAATAGTGACATTTTCTTTTTAAGCACACCAGAGAAGAAGAGTGACCATGTTTGTAATGCTTACTGAACCTACAACACAACTTGGAAGGACAACAGTTTATAAGAAGGAATAAACTTGCGGCTTGTGAGTCTGCGTGTCTCGTAAACGACTCGGCCAGTGTGAAACTAAACATACAGTACAATGCTGTTGCACTGTGGTTCGAACCACAGAGATAATTGGTCTACCCGAACACAAAAAAACTCCTCATTCCTGCCAGCGTAAATAATAGCGGAGCTCTGCCGTGGTAGAATGAGATTAACCTTCAATAATACTCATCGATCCCAGCTGACAAAAACAAACCCAGAATCCTCGCATGACTCTTATGTAACGTGTGCAAACTCCTCTACTTGATCTCCTCATGATGAATAAGTGCCTGTATGTCAGTCTTTCTTGGCTTCAAACATCCACCTACACAAATCAATTATGTTTTTCTTTGTCCTCCTCCTTAGGTGGAGACATTTCACATTAACTCTCCCACAGTGTAGTTGTACTGTCTCTGCTGTTGCAATTCACACTTTTGTTTATTCTTCCTTTTGTAACTAAAGAAAGCGTACCTTTACACCTTTAGCAAATCAATGGTAAAACATGTATTAAATAACTTCATTTATATAGCACCTTTCAAAACAAAAGTTGCAAAGTGCTTTACAATAAAACACAATAAAAGTAATTATAAACAATATATTATAATATATTTATATATATATAAACAAGTGGAGGTTGTTGAGTTTTGCTTTCACTTTTGAAACATACTTATTATAAGTATATATTACACATTGTATATTATTATATACAATGTTTTTCCCTAAACTTAACTAATGGTTTTGTTGCCTAAACCAAAAGAAGTTGTAGATTTTTTCCTAAACCTAACAAAGTGGGTTTTTTTTGCCAAAACATAAATAAATTATAGTTTTGTTGCTTAAACCTAAAGAAGTTGTAGTTTTCTTGCCTTAACCTAACTGTTTTTGTTGCCTAAACCTAAAGAAGTTGTAGTTTTCGTTGCTTAAACTTAAAGAACTTGAAGAAATGTTTTTGTTTTAAAAAGCAAAGTTGCAAAGTGCTTTTAAAAACACGATTAATGTAGTTAAGATCCAGAACTTCAGATATAAACAAGATAAAGTAATTTAAAACCTTACAACAAGTACCATCAGTTAAAGGTGTAATTGATAACATTTTTAAGTAGATGAATAATTAAAAGATAAGGTGATAAAAATGAAAATAAAGATCCATATCCACAGAGCTTTTAGAAAGGTGGTGAATAAAAGTATGGCTTCTCCTAAAAGAAATCATTTTGATTGTGAAATAATTGTCGCTCAGCAATAAAAGGAGGCTGCCTCTGCCATGCCTGGCTGTACTGACACTGGTCCCCATCAGCGGGCTGTGGGGGGATACGTTACTTTAAGGCAAGTTAATGAAGGTGAGAAGAGCATGGAAACAAAATATGAAGAGTAAAGCGAATCTTAAAAGCTCGGACAGACAGACAGACAGACTGGTGAACGCAAAAAGCAGCATCCACCATTTATAGATCTGTCTACAATTCCAAGTTAAAGCATAGGATCGGAGAAGTGAACAAAAGGTGAAACGCAGTGGCATCTGCAAGGACAGCTATTAACTGTGTGAGTGGCAGAAACTGAGCCAAGGCCTTTAAAAGTTTTTTTTAAAGATAATGGCAGATCATTTTAGCAGAGCGTGACGGACCATTTACGAATGCAGACAAAACGCATGCACAACGAAACATGTCAAGATAACAATGGCAGGGATTAAAAGTGACGCGGGAGCCGTATTGAAATCATTTTCTGAACTGCAAACAGCGTTGAAGATTTCAGCGTACCCTGTGGTGTTTGTCAAGTGTGTATACATTTGGGAAAAGACCCAACAGCTTTCATATGTCAAAGCCACAGATGCATCAAAATCACAGCAGAAACAACATGAACCAAATTGTTAAAACCGCTGAGAGAAAATATCCCACAGCACTGAAATACAACCGAGTAAGAAGGGAAGATCATAGAAAATATTTGGCTCCGGTAACAGCGAGGATTGGGAGAGATTAGAGGATTATACCTTCCTGGATGTTACGGATAGATCAAAGATGTGTATACAAAAAAGGTTCGCCTTTCAGAAATGAAGAATGCTTATTATTCCTCATTGATGCACATTTATTCATTTTTATGGGATTTCAGAGTTTCTACAGCCAAAGGGTCACAAAACAGACTGACGGAGGAGAAATGCAAAACTGTTGTTATGTAGGTTTCAGGAGATCAGAACTTTGTTGTATAAAGTGATGCACAAGACATCTAGAATATTTCCATCTAATGGAACGGTGCAGCCATGAAAACACGGAGTCTTAGGTTTGAGTATTTAACCCAGTGTTAACATCAAACCGCTTCAATGAAAAACCAGAACAAGATAATAAAGATAGAAGACGGTAGCCGTGTTTCTGTTAATGTACTAATGTACATGTTCTGGTCATGACCTAAACTGATGCATTTCTGGTACTCCTTTTTATAAAATAATCTCTAAACGTATTGGGCTGGAGATCCAACCTGGTGTGGGGATAGCTATATTTGGAGTATCTGAGTCAGTTTCACCTTGATGCAGCTAAACATCATCGCTCTTCTTGCTTGCAGAAGGGTATTACTCCTTTGGAAGTCCTCTCTTTTAAACCTCATATACAGAGTCCGGTGAAAAAGTTGAAATTGAAGTTTTATTTTAGAAACAAGTCTTGTTTTTCTCTTGATGTCAGACGAAAACTGGTTGAAGCGACGTTCTTGCCTGTTGTTGACTACGGTGATCTGCTTTACATGAATACATCAGTCCATTGTCTCCATATGTTGGATACTGTACAGTATATCATGGCGCTTTAAGGTTCGTTACAAACTGTAGAGCCCTCACTCATCACTGGATATTGGACTCCAAAGTAAATTGGCCTGCTCTGTCAATAATATAAGCTACGCCGACGCTTAGCCACTGGTATGTTTTCATCTATAAGGCCATTCTGGGTAGACTCCCCTGTTATTTATCTGTCGTTCTAACCAGAAATCATGTCAATTATGGTCTACGATCTCAGGACACGATGCTGATGACTGTTCCCAGAGTTCAGACTGAGTTGGGAAAGAAGGCCTTCATGTTTTCTGCACCATCTACATGGAATAACCTGCAAAAAATGAACTTAAACTCCAGGACCTAGTCACTCTAAATGAATTTAAAGGCATGGTGAAATCTATAGAAACGGACTCTATCAATAATTGCACTCATTTTGATTGAACTAGGATTCTATGGCTTCCTTTGCACTTTTACAGTACGGCACCTTTGAGCTGATCTATTGTTGTTTAATGTGCGTGTATGAAACTGTTTGTACTGTTTGCCATTCTTGGCAAGGTCGCTCTTGAAAAAGAGATTTTAATCTCAATGGGTCTAAACCTGGTTAAATAAAGGTTAATGAAATAATGAATGTCCTCTGCACCCCTTCATCATCATCCCTGATGGAGGACATGATGTTGTTCCTTAAACTGAAAAAAAAACAAATTTGCAATTTGCAGATCAGCCCAGAAATGTTACTCTACCTGGCAGCCGCTCTTGTCTTATTCTGATCGAGTGACACTGCTTCTGTATGATTAAGACCACTTGTATTTTTTTGGAGTATATGTTCTAATTGTATTTGGACGTTGTGTATTTGGGCAGACTAATGGACTTATAGCATATGAGATGTATTTCTCTCCATCCGCTAAAAATGTATGACATAATTTACAGAAATGACCACTAACAGTTAATTTGTTCATTTGTACATAGTAAAGTTTGGGATTTATCCTATTATTCCTTATTATTACCATCAATGTGTACTTTATTTATTAATATTTATTTTATTTTCATTTATTTTTTATCTTATTTTTTAAAAATGTAACTTTGTTTTTTGTTCTTTATCCTTTTTGCATGGGCAATGGGTGAGGGTTCGGTGGGAGAGCGGGCTTTGCAGGAAAAATACCAAAATATGGCGGAACAACCATTTACATTTGTGCTCTATTTGTACTGTATGTTTCTGTGCACCTGATGTTACTTCCAATAAATGATCACAGAAAAAATAAAGAAAAGAAACTCGATAAAACTTCTTCAATTGTGGAAAAAGTTTTTACCCTTGCTTGAGGTGTTTTTTTTGCCTTTGTCAAAAAAGAGTTGATGCATTAAATGGGATATGGAAACGAATATTGAACTCACATGACTGATCAGCTGAAACAGGGTATATATTCTTCGTCTCAGTATAGCATGAAACATGGCCAATAATAGCTGAATATCTGAATGGAAACATGACTATTGTGGAATAAGGTGATATTTCTAACCTTAAAGCATTTGTCAAGTCGAAGCCGATCCTTTTAGGATTACAAGTACAAGGAATCTAACAGATACGGCAGAAACACTCAAGGAAATGACGATTTACAGGTTCACAGACGGTTTTTATCTCTGCTGCCTGCATTTAGACAGAAATCTCTGTCATTCCGTCTCTGAAGTAACTCTGCCATTTCCCATCATGCATCAAATCCCCCGGTGTCTTATTTTAAAACTCAATTTCCCATTGTTTACTGTCGCATCAGTGCCACTCACACCATCAAAGCCCGTAGTATAAACTCAGAACCAATTTCTTTCTGAATCTGTCCCACTTTAATAACGCTAAAATACAAAAATAATGTGACTGGGGCAAAGCGGAAAGATGTGAAATGGGAGAAAAAAAGAACAAAACAAGGAAAACAATGAAATATCACACCTCTGCAGTAAGCATAATGATTGATAAATATAGTATTCACTCAGCTGTACAGATGGTGACAGAAGTGGTGGAGGCGTCTGTGGTATATATGTATATTTATGTATATGCACTGAAGCCTGGAAGCACTGAAACCACACAGAGGTCATCTCACCATGAACGTATTGATCAAACTCTTATTAACACTGAACTATTTCTTTGTTTCATTAAAGTCGAACACCTTGTTTACAATCTGACTCATCATAAGTGACAGGAAGGTGTAGACACAGAGACAGACTGATTTAAATCACTTGGGATGATAACTGGAACCAGGTTTGATCATAAACAGTACAAAGACTGCTCCTAATATTCTCACCGAGGCCGTCTAAACCTAGTGAAGTTGTATTTGTGTTGCCTATACCTAAAGAAGTTGTATTTTTATTGCCTAAACCTAGAGAAGTTGTATTTTTATTGCCTAAACCTAGAGAAGTTGTAGTTTTGTTGCCTAAACGTAATTGTTTTTGTTGCCTAAACCTAAAAAAAGTTGTAGTTTTGTTGCCTAAACCTTAAGAACTTGTACTTTTGTTGCCTTAACCTAAAGAAGCTTTTTTGTTTATATTCAAAGTTTGTATTCAAAACATAACGTTTCATTCAGTTTTACAATGTGTTGCAATGTGTTGCTTTTAAGTTTCGCTATCACTTTGACTGACCACTGAAAGAGGCAGCAAGGCTGTTATCAGCTCTCTTAACACATCTCCGGGTCTAACAGCTAATATTCGTTAACTTCTCTAACTTTCTAATGTTAGCAAACTTAAGCTGGTGTAGATATTGCTGTACTTCCTCTACTACTGTTACACCCAGCTGTATTTTAGCATATGTAGCATATGCATTTTGCTTTTAATTCCATCACAAGTGAAACAAGAAGTAAGGCAACAGCGTTAGCAGAATATCCCCACAGTGATGATATTCGGCTACAATTAGCCTCGGTCGTGGATAAACAGAACACTCCTGTGTTTTAATCGTGTTAAACCTGATCTAAAAATACCAACGTTTAGCAGAATAAATAAAACAGCAAGTTTTCTCTCAGGCGCAACCGACACCGAGTGGAAAGCAAGAAAACGAAAAACAACCCGGAGAGAAAGAGCAAAAGGATTACAGTGATTACCTCTTTGAGCAGGAAGTGAAAATAGGTGCAGCCACATATTCTGGATAACAACGAGCGTGTTTGGGGCACTTTATTTCAATCGGGGAGTTAAATACAGCTGTTGTTTGTGAAAGCAACACTATTTCTCTTCCAAGAGGGATGTCTTTTATTGAAACAACAAGTTTGTGGGGAGGACAAATCATGGCAGAAAAGCACAAAGAAGTCCATCACACTTACTTCCTAATACATACACACTGGAACCAGATTGGTTTTGACTTGTTTTGAAGCACAACTATTGTTAGCACCAACAATGTGCTGCAGTTACTGCTACGAGTGATGAGGCCACTGTTCATCCTCCTCCGTTGTCTCGCATTCATTCGTCTTAGATGACAGCTGATTGACGGATTGATAGGTTGAGCAGTGTGATCTTTAGTAGGTATATTTCAGTAGTTCCTTCTTTCTTTTGGCTGACTAGTAGTGGGTGGGGCTTAACAATTAACCCGGTGGCACAGGTGTGATAAGGATTCTGGATAGCAGCATCCAGGGGGGGATTTGGGCGCTGGACAACTGTGAGTCACAGATTCGACACCGGAGCCACTTTTAGCTTTCGCCCTGAGAGCTGAACGCCTATTCAACACATTCTCTCCACCAACTCGTCAAATACCATCAGATACCGACGCATGGGGTAACCCTCTTGCGTTACTTTTGGATGTACCAGGGACAGCGTGTTAATTAATGCTCATTACATGCATACTGTCCTTTCAAAATAAACTTCCTGAGCTGATGATACCGACGAGTCACGCGACTAACAACTGACATGACAAAATAAGTTACTTTTAGTTTCACAGGGGACACAAACAGCAGTCTCCTGATTGAAAATCTTGTGTTTGTTTGACCCATACACCAACCCCTCCTGCCCCCCTGAACGGACTGTAACGCTATTAATACTACGTCACTTACTCCGAGCGTCACATAACGCCGCAGGTGGGTTTACATCGGAGTTAGCTGAAAGCCCGGTTCGTCACATGCTGTTGCTAAAGGGTGCCCCCGTGCTTCCATTCCCGATGCCGAGGGGCTCTTACCAAACGACGGTATTTGGCGAGGTGGGCGTTAGAACGACTTGGCTTGTTACCTTCAGCTTTGTTTCACTTTGGACCAACAACAACAAAACTTTGATCAAGAACCGTCCACTGACGGCGTCTGGGTTGGCCGCTCGTGGGGAGCTCTCGATCGGAGAATGTCGGAATAATGATTCCTCTCACATTTAATTTCACTTCATATCGTACGTTATTTAGAGATCCACTTTATCATAAACATTCAATCCAGCAGTGTTATTTGTGCTAATGAGACATAACTATTCCTTAAACACCTTTCAAATGTGAAATATATAAGCCTCAAATCTCTAATCAAACTCCGCTCAGTGTTTCATCAGCGCTGCCTCGCCATCACGTTCCCCTGCAGCGCAGAGGAGAGGGCCGGACTACCGGCACTCGCGGTCAGCTGTGAAGCCTCATTCATTCATTCGATCATCATCAAGGTTTGTAGAAATGCAATATTACATCAAGTAGTATTAAAAAATTACGGAACGGAGCATCAATAGTTTTAATAATATCTTCTGTGCATATATCAACAAGTACGATTTTAGTTTTCATAAAGTTGTTGTGTGTAAAATCGCTGCAGTGAACACAGATTGATTTATTTATTTATAGTTTATTAGATAGGAGCAGTTTACAAAGATAAAACTGAAATCAGCTGTCACACGCACTCTGCTTCCTCCAGCCACCTCCTCCAGGATTGTGTAAATTAGCAAAGTGTGTAAATAAAGCCGCTTTGTTGGCCTTGCAGCAAAGCGGCTTCGCAACCGTTGTGTCGGGGGACGCAGTTATCAGCAATAACCGCTGCATTAGTGTGTTGAGGAAGCCAAATGGAATGAAGTACTCTATAGGTATCGATATCACTTTAAGGGTACTGGTATTGGCATCACAGTTGTTTAAATGATACCCAGCCCTGCTGACGAGATAATATCAACGAATACTTCAGCTTGTCCTAGAGGTGTATTATATGTATTCATGAAACGAACATGTAGGAGCAAGGTGAGGAAACTGAGGATTTATTTGGTTACTTAAAGATAAGAAATAATCTGACTGAGCACAGTTTCTGACTTCTGAAAATAACCGTGACTGATTCTCACCCAGTGGTCAAAATGCACAATAATTGTCGACCACTTTCCCCGTTTTATTTTTTCTCTTCCGATATCATCTTGCTAGAGATAACAGCTGTCCGACCGCTTCCCTGGAATCATTCCTTCCTTGAACCGAAATCAAAAGGGACTTTTAAACCCCTGCAGACAGAGACCAGAGCCTCCTTTCATCTGAAGAACAGATGGAGAGAGGGAATGAGTCATGAAACTAAGAAAAGAAGAGAGAAGAGAGAGAGAGAGAGGGAGAGCAAGAGAGAGAGAGAGACAGCTCAGGAATCTTCTTGTTAACGTGAGAGGTGAGGTGTGTTGGGTGGGATGAAAGATAACAAATTCTAGTTTGGGTGTTTGAAAGAAAGGGAGAGAGAGAGTGAGAGAGAGAGAATAACAAGGAGGTAGACAAAAAGAGGAGACTTGAGAGGAGATGCAGTAAAAGCATCTTTAATGCAGATTGCAGTGCGGAGCTGGGCTTTGAGATGTGATCCTGTGTGATGAAGAGGAGGGAGTCTCACAGCATACAGTAGCTTCCATTAACCTGAAGTGCCCTCAAATAAAGACTTGAATGCATCCATAAATACAACGCAGCCGGGGCGAGGGGTATCACCAGCAATTTATGTTGAAAAGAGGAATCTGCAATGTTGAACCAGCATGATCTGTTGCATTACTAGTTTTAGATAAAAGACGTCAGAATTAGGGCTGTCGATTAATCACATGATTGTTCATAGTTAATTGCACATTTTTTCATCCGTTCAAAACGTACCTTAAAGGGAGATTTGTCAAGTATTTAATCCTCTTATCAACATGGGAGTGGGCAGATATGCTGCTTTAGGCAAATGTTTATATATATTTATTATTATAAATCAATT
This sequence comes from Sebastiscus albofasciatus, assembly GCA_916701655.1. Classification (NCBI taxonomy): domain Eukaryota; kingdom Metazoa; phylum Chordata; class Actinopteri; order Perciformes; family Sebastidae; genus Sebastiscus; species Sebastiscus albofasciatus. The sequence continues at coordinate 17,948 of CAKAOI010045499.1, forward strand.
ATCAACACTAAACAATGACAGATATTGTCCAGAAACCCTCACAGGTACTGCATTTAGCATAAAACAATATGCTCAAATCATAACAATCAAGTTTAACAGGCAACACCAGTGTGCTGACTTGACCCTGGCCCTGTTCAGACCTACTATTAACATGCGTCCTCAGTGATCCGATCACTAGCGGACAGCTCTGAGCACAGGTGTGAACGCATTGAGGACGCATTGAGATGGGATCTTTCAGACCACATTCAGAGGTGGTCTGGGCCACATATGGCCACATTCTTTTAGCAGTGTGCACGCGAATGCGTCCTGGGCTAAGTTAAGGACCGCCTACTCATCTGATGTCCAGCTGGGATCCGCGGGATCACCGCGCCCCTCAGGTGAATAAACTGGCAGACACGGAGTGCTTGTCAGCACGGAAACGGCCTCTGTGCTCTACTGTATCCTGTCGATACAACTGTATTTTATTAAAATGTATTTTGTTTATAGGCCACATATCTACAGACTATCAGACTAGGCACGCAAAATGCATTCTTATTATACTGTCGGAGATGTGTCGCTGTTTTTGTTCCGCTGCTTTGCGCCTGTTCTCTGTCCTCCCCGGCTTTCTGGAGCGCTGTGCGCCGCTGTTGTGTGGCAAAAGCAGCGGTGCCGGCGGTACAATAACCTTTAATTTTGATGTTAATACAATGTACCAGAATTCACGAATACGTAGGATATTACTACTGACATTCATGTAATATCACGTCACAACGGCTGCTGTATTAGCCGTGTGTTTACTGCGTGTTTATTTGCACATAGATCGGGGAAGTGAGATCGGATCACAAGTGGTCACTCAAGACGCATGTGGAGACGTATACTAATGCCAGGTGTGAACAGACGTACTTAAAGCTGTCCACTTGTGATCTGATCACTGAGGACGCATGTTAATACCAGGTCTGAACAGGGCCAGAGATAACGGTAAAAAAGGTTGTAGACAAAATCAAGATTATTCATTACAATATGTTATTGACATCAAAGCACTTTGGAGTCTCATTTTGTATTCAGACAAAGACAGAGAACCAGACAGTACAAGCTCCTATTCCGTAATTGGACTTAGTGGTATTTTAACGAGAATACTGACCTTGAGATGAATGATACATTGGTTGGTAAAGGTTATTGATTGTCTAGCTGTGTGAAAATGAACTTGAAAATTACAAATAAAAAAACTTTGTAAAGCTTTCTGGCACCTCTGTACTCACATACTTGAAAATGAAGGAACATATTTGAAGAATGTTAATACCAAAAAATACTTAACATTGCAAGACATGTGGAGAGGTTGCAGCACAGGTTGCTATTATAAAGTTGCTATTTTAACAAAACACTGCTGCAGCAGTAGAATTTCATACCATTGCATTGCTCGTTTGATGATATTTAATCTACAATAAAAGGTAGTAGCCTTTTCTTTTGGGGTGTCCTTGTCTCTTGCCTGTCATTGACTGCCAAATGGATCATTATTAAAGGGTTATTAAAAGGCCGTTGCAACTCAAAACTCCTATCAAAGTTCGAGGCCACTAAAGCAAGAGTTGTAATCAAATCATTATTAGTTATTAGATGAAGTCGGTACCAGTTATTATTGCCAGAGGCTTGTACAGCAGTGGAGTGTTTATGTCTGTCAGCCTCTGTTGTGTGAACGTCACACACACACTAACCTGAAAAGATATGTTGCTACTTGAAATCTATTAGTCAATATTTTTCAAAAACAAGATTACTCTCTCCACATGAACATTTCAGGATGACTCATAACTTCAGCAAAATATGTCTCCTTGCATGCCAGCAATCATTTTGTCAGAGAAGACATCTCTATTTATTTTTCTTCTTTTCCTCCAAATGGAGGCTTTCACTTAAAATGTACCTCTTAAAAACAGCATCTGAATAAAAAAAGGTCTCACCCACAGAAAGATTCATTAGTCCTGTATACTTAAACCAGCCGCTGATAGCTGAATTCCCATGGTCGTTTACTGAACGTGTGTTTGCTTTTACTCCTACGTGTATTTTTAAGGTTAATGTTTTGTTTTAACGGAATATTTTTCAAAAGGAGGAACAGGTGAATATGTCTTAACAAGGATGCAGCAGTAAACGGCTACACTCTTAGAAATAAGGGTTCCAAAAGAAGGACTGAGGTTCTACCCAGAACCATTTGCTTCTGAAGAACCCTCTTTTGAGAAAGGGTTCTTCAAGGGTTGTTGTCACTATAAGCACCATAGATGTGGGTCATTAGGGGCCTACTACACCTACTACCTTGTAAAAGTGAAAGTGAAACTTAAAAGCAACACGTTCTAACATGTTGTAACTTTGAATGAAACGTCACTTTTTGAATACAAACAAAAAGGCTTCTTTAGGTTTAAGCAACAAAACTACAACTTCTTTAGGTTTAGGCAACAAAACCACTTAGTTAAGTTTAACAAAAAACATTGTGTTTTGGCTTATAATAACTGTTACAAAAGTGTAAGCGAAACTCAACGACCTTTTAAATAACTGTGAACACAAAGACAGCTACACATTCTCCTCCCTTCCGGTCTGCCGGGTGAAAACCCCGTGTTGTGTCCCATCCATCATCCCCGACCTCGACCCCTTATGGAGTATCACACTGTCTATACTACAGCGCCTGACTTCTGCTTCTGCTCCTCTCATAATTACTATAGTCGCTAGAGGTCGCTGTTGTGTTCTTTTATTCCTTCTTTCTGTGATCTACCATGTGAATAGATGATCAAACCTAGTAGTGGGTGTAGTAGGCCCCTATTGACCCACATCTATGGGGCTGATAGCAACTGATAACGCTAATTTAATAACCTGGCAACAGTCTAATCGGCTGAAAAACACCAGAGTTTTATGTCTTTGCTTCTGTACTCTTTGGTATAAACCTTTATGTTGGGTTCTAGGTAGAACCCTTTGAAAGTGTATAAAAGGCTTCCCCTATGGGGAAAAGCCAAAGAACCCTGCGTGGTTCCAGTTATTACTTTATTTCTAAGAGTGTAATGAATGCAGGGTCAAAGGCATTATAATGTTGTAGAGATACTAAATAATAGAAATATGAACAGAAATAAGCTGGAAGAGAAAGGAGGAGAGATTGCTTTTTAGCAGCAGATAAGAGGATATGTGAGTGAGTAGGAGAGGGTAACACAAGGTGTTTTTTTGAGATAAGTTTTAAGCCTGTAAGCACGGGAGTGACTCAGCTTTTCTCCGACTGCAGAGGAAAAGTCAGTGAGCCCGGAAAGCGGAGAGTCAACACCTGGTTGGACAGAAGAATTGAAGTGACCCACTATGAACACAATGACAGGATCAGTTGTGGGCCGCTGCAGCCGGCTATGCCTGATGCTCCTAAAGTTCAAACTTTATGCAGCTGTGCAAGTTAGAAGTGACAACACAATATAACTCAAATCGCACGGCAATAATAACGTCAGACGGTTCAGTGGTCTAATATAATACATACGGCAGCATATTGCTGCCAACATGATAAAACAATTTACTCAGTTTCTCGTTATAAAAAGAAAATCTTTTTGTTTTAATGGGATCGTATTCCCCGTTATAACAAGATATTTGTCACGCCGTAATGAAATATTTTATCACGGTCAGGATGTTTGAAGGCCCCGTAGCCCAGAGCAATCATATAACATGATTGATCTCGACATTTCTTTTTGTCATTCTGGCAGCGATACGCAGCCGTAGCCGTTAGGTCAGTTAGGTAGTGTTATTGGATATTTCCCTTTCACTCTCAACTGTCTCAATTCAGTTGATGCTGTATCATATTTCTGTGTGTGTGCAACAGTAGGTGGAACGAACATTTACTTAAATACTGACTTACTGTAAGTGCAAGTTTTGAGGTAATTGTACTGTACTTGAGTATTTTCCATTTTGTGCTACTTTATACTACATTTCAGAGGCAAATACTGTTTGTTTTACTCCTTTACTTTTAATTTATAACTTAAGATAAGAGATAAAAGTAGGTTGAGATGACACACTAATTAAAATGAGCCCTACCTTTACCAGCTGCAACATTAAAGTAATGTACTGTCCATCTTAATGACTAACCCAATAACATAATACAACACATTATTCTGAAATTGGCCATTCTGTACAATGATTACTTTTACTTTTGGTACTTTTTAAGTATATTCTGTAGGGCTGTCAATCGATTCAAATATTTAATCATGAGGAAATTGCATATTGTCCACAGTTAATCACGATTAATCACAAATTAATCACACATTTTATATCTGTTGAAAATGTACCTTAAAGGGAGATATGTTTAACACTTGTATCAACATAGGAGTGGGCAATTATGCTTGTTTCATACAAATGTATGTATATATTTATTATTGTAAATCAATTAACAACACAAATCAATGTCAGATATTGTCCAGAAACCCTCACAGGTACTGCATTTAGCATAAAACAATATGCTCCAATCACAACATGGCAAACTGCAGCCCAACAGGCAACAACAGCTGTCAGTGTGTCAGTGTGCTGACTTGACTATGACTTGCCCCAAACTGCATGTGATTATCATAAAGTGGGCATGTCTGTAAAGGGGAGACTCGTGGGTACCCAGAGAACCCATTTACATCCACTGATCTGGAGGTCAGAGGTCAAGGGACCCCTTTGAAAATGGACATGACAGTTTTTCCTCGCCAACATTTAGTGTAAGTTTGGAGCGTTATTTAACCTCCTTCATGACGAGCTAGAATGACATGGTTGGTACCAATTCATTCCTTAGGTCCTCTAGTTTCATATGATACCAGCATCGTCACTGAGCCCGCTATAACCTAGAAACAGCAAGTTGTGTTAATGCATTAAAGAAATTAGTGGGGGTCTGAAACGGAGCGTCTCTTTAAGCTATTCAGACATGTTCCTGATATGTCCCCTTTAAGGTTGGGGAAGGATTGTGGTTTTGTTTGAATGTTGATAAACAGTTAAACGTATAATTCCTGGGTGACTAAGAACACAAGCTCTTTACTGACAAACTTAGAAACAGATTTATGTGCAATCCAATCCTAAAGGAGCGCTGCAGTCAGTCACAGCTTCTGAACATTTTACAAGAGGGAAACGAGCAGCATTTACAGCAAACTCCACCGAGAGAAAGTACAAGGAGAAGAAAAGACATCACAGTACTGCCCACATTGTCTGACTGACAGGTGATTTCTGGGAATCACAGTGAAGAAGCAATACAGCAGTGAATGTTTAGCATCAAACACAGTGAATATCTCGCCGCTTTTATAAATCATCTCCTGTCAGTAATTGTTCGGTGAGCAGCTCGGAATTTGTCGGCGGAGTCTTCGACAAGAGATCTCCGGCTCCCCTGCCTCTGGAGAGACTTGATCACGTTGGCAAATTAAAACTGTATGAGATGATGATGACTAACATAATGAATTCAGGGAATAGGTTTTATAGAGGGTATTATTCCTTGGAGAACCTTCGCCGAGACACATTTCTTTACATTTATTGTACTTGGTGAACAAAGTGTCTTTGATTCCGATTGTAATTACTCAATCAGTTCTGCAACAGCAGCAATTACACCATGTGTCGCTGTGCTTGAATGCACAAAGATCTGGACTCCCGACTGTACAGAGTTACAGTGAAAAGACTTCAGTAAATATAAATGTCTGTTTTGCTTCTTCATAACTACAACAGTGATTCAACAGTGATTAAAGCTTTAACACTGAGCCAAAATCATGCCAGGATATTTTGCTTCCAGCAGTCTTTGGCTCACAGCGTACATAGCTACTCCCTGACTAAATGAATAGACAACCCGGTTCTGTGCCACACCCTGAAAGTGTGGGTCCAGTTCAGGAGGACCTTTGGCTACAGGAACCTCTCCCTTCTGAGTCCTTTTGCTTCCAACCATCTTCTCATCCCATCTCGACACGACTCAACTTTTCAGGACTGGCACAGGAAAGGCATCAGCTAGTTTGAAGATAACTGTTTTATCTCTTTCAGTCAACTGTCAGAGAAGTACGACTTACCTAAAATGCACTTCTTTCAATATTGACACAACCGGCCACAATGTGTGCTCCATCGTACCGTGCTTTTACCGTGAAAAACCAACACATTCTCACTCCTAACTCGTCAAATACCGCCGCTTGGTCAGTGCCTCTCGGCGTCGGAGACCGACACTCGGGGTACCCATTCTTGCGTTACTTTTGGACGGACCGGGGACGGCAAGTCAATATATGCTCGTTACATGCATAGTGTCCTTTCAAAATAAACTTCTGTTTTCACAGGAAGTTAGGTTTAGGCAACACAACCACTTAGTTAGGGTTAGGAAACAGTCACGGTTGACGTTAACTTCACTGACTAACGACTCACGTGACAAAATAAGTCAACGTTACTTTTAGTTTCATACAGGACACCAACAGCGGTCTCCTGGCTGAAAGTCTTGTGTTTGTTTGACCCATCCACCACCACTCCCACCCGCCCTGAACCGACTCTCATGCTGATGTTAGTTGAAAGCCCGGATCGTCACTTACCGTTGCTAAAGGGTGCCTCCATGCATTGGTTTCAGATGCCGAGGGGCAGTGACCAAACGGCGGTATTTGACCAGTTCGGACTGACGGGTTGGAAGAACCTGATATTAACCCATAGTGACACATTTCTTTCTTTCGACCCACTATCTGAGGGTGCATTGTTAATATGTCGATATAGTGATCGTTTTATAAAAATAACTTGTATTAATCATATTTGCTCCAATCCTGCCTACTGCTGCTTTAACATTGGCTCCTCTAGACTTTACAGAAGCATTAATGGTTTAGTGTTTAGAGGTCTTGGAGCTAAATGGATGTTTTGTACAGTTACAGTTACTGTAGTTTTTGGCTGATTGCACCAATTTATTGCGCTCACAAATGAGGCTCAATGTAGTTAAACATATATAAATATACTCAAATCAGAAACGGATATTTCACGGCAATCAAGGTATGCTCACGCACAGTCAGCTCCCTTCTACCGAGAAGACAAAACACTCGTATTTTCTTGTTTTAGTTGGAGAGAAAAGGCAGAAAAAAGTACAAAATGAGAAAAGTAGGACAGCCATTCTCACACAGTAAACCACCAGGAGAAGACTTGATGAAATGTCAAATGGAAGCAATTATGTTTAATGTAGATCATCTTTTTTTCCCTTCATTCCCTTCATTTCCCTTTGTTGTTTTTTTTTCTTCTTCTTCTTCTCTTGACAGAGCCGGGCACAATACAGGAGGGACCAGCCGGGGAATGAAAGAGCTGGCGGTGAAATGAAAAGTGCGATTTGAGCCGATGGATCCGGCAGAGAGGCACAATGTGTAACCACCAGACAGCAATGAAGGCCGCGGCTGCAGATCGGGGTGCATTTATTAATTGAAAATGTATTCAATTATCTTCCGGCACTCGCTTATGTGCGACTGGAGAGAGAGAGAGAAGGAGAGAGAGAGGGAGAGAGAGACAGAGAGAGAGAGAGGGAGAGAGAGAGAGAGAGAGAGAGAAGAAGAGAGAGGGAGAGAGAGAGAGAGAGAGAGAGAGGGAGAGATGGCCGAAGGCTTGGCACTTTTAGAGCGATCCAGTTGGCTTCATCATGAGCCACACGATGAATCAAAAAACAGATAATTGAATCCTTTCCAAATAGAAAACCGACCCTTCATCTGGAAATGTGTGTTACTTTTTTTGAAGCGGTTGCATTCAATTAAAAATATATTCAGCACTGCTGTGTGCTGGCTTGATTTCTATCATTGTATCAAGACCATTTCTGCTGTCATACAGTATGTGCTCTAGTTCTTCATTTCATTGATCTCTCACCCTTCTCAGGAGTGACTGAAATGCGTGGTTAGCGCTGCATTTCAAGTATGACGTACTTCTACAGATGGTGAAAATTAAAGCTGACAACACCCTGTCAGCTGTGGACAAACTCAATGTGGCACAGTGGTCAGGCTGAAAACAGATACAGCTTCTCTTAGCAGACGTTTTGAGAGATTTATATTGACACTGTAAAGTAAAACACTACATTCTCTGATCAGTTGTTGTTTCCATTAAAGCAGCAGTAGGCAAGATTGGAGCAACAATGATTCCTCTTTTTTTTTTTATATATATATATATAACTATATGCTGACAGTAGTGCATGTGCCTCTGTGTCCTCCGGTGCTCCTAACGGAATCTGCGAGATTTCACAGACCGGAGGAAAACAACCAATCAGAGCCGAGCTGGAGCCTCGCCGTCTCTAAGCAGCTGTCAATCAATCAAATATGAATCAATATTCTGTTACTGTAATCCTCAAATGTTCTCAGAAACATGTTGTAGTGTACTGTTTAGCTGTAAAATGAGAACGTTTGCTCTGGCTGGTGGGCGGTGTTTGGTATTTCCTCAACTGATCTCAACGCGGGTTGAGATATATATTTATATTATTAGTTTGACCGTTTGATCGGAGTTCGCGAGTGATTGACAGCTGCCTTCGTTAAACGAACAGCCAATAGGAACGCTCTCTCTCTCTGAAATGACCTGTGATTGGTCAAAGTCTCCCGTCACGGGCTAGATGTTCTAAAGCCTGAAAACAGAGCCATGAGGAGGAGCAGAAGTCTAGCTTTCTCTCAGAACACTTGAATTACAATATGCTGAAAGGTTATTATGGGATCTTCGCCCAATGATGCCAAAACCTTTCTGCCTACTGAAGCTTTAAATAATCAATTAAACAATAAACTATAAACTAGTGTTTTGTGCAAAAGGAATTAAAGGCTTGTCCCCAAAATACGCCTCTTGAGTTGAGTGATTGAAGCTATTAATTGAAGTTTTACGGCATCTCGCTTGTCTTTTTTATATTGATGATGGAGGAGCAGAAGTCTAGTTTTCTCTCAGAACACTTAGGTTGTTATGAAATTTTTGCGCAATGATGCCAAAAACATTCTGCCTACTCCGGCTTTCACCAGCTGCCTGGGGTCAAGGGTCAAAACTGAACAACAGGTGTCACAAACAATCCGATGTCTCTGGTTACGCATGGCAGAGAGGAGCCAGTAAAGAGAAGCAGACACGAATCAGTAATATTTCCCTGTCTGACTTGTCTGCGTTTAAAGAGAGTAAAACCCAGAATATCCCATATGCTCCAAATCCTCCCTCCTGAGAACAACCTGAGCCACCTTCTTGAGGCCACAGAATAAATCAGACTCAAGTTCTCGCAGCTGAATGTAACCCTCCAGCTTCCACTTCCTGCTAATTCAATCTACTGCTCTCTCTACTGCTACAGTTCTGTATGTTTAGTCTCTCTGCTGGTGTGAAGTTGGTTTTGCTGGAAGCCACATTATGTGGATGTTCTTACCCAAAGTGGTTTATAATGACTGCTGCTTCTAGCTAGCATGGATCACCGACACTACAAGCAATGACATTTAAATGAGGAGACCACAGACCCCATCGTCTGTCACATGTCGGAGGCTTTATGTTTAATTTCTCTTAGTATGTGTATAGTGGATTTATTCTGTTTTAAAGTGGACTTTATCTACCTTTAAAGCTGCATTCAAAGGTATAAAAATGGCCAGTTATAATCTTGTTTAGTGTTCCAGGAATTGCCTCTGTTTTACATGCACAGTATAGCACATCCTGTTTTAACTGTAGCACTGACTGAATGAGTTTCTGTCCCACCTCACGTGATTTCTATCACTGATATCATTTCACTGACTCAACCTGTCTCTCACAAAGCTTACCAGACACAATAAAATGTATTTCACAACGCAAGTGAGCCAACAAACACGTCTCGTGAAGAGGCAACACACAGCTAAACTAGAAAAGTGCAGTCAGTGCAGATCTTCACCAGGTGTGTCTAATGCTCCACTCCCAAACAAAGAAGAGCAAAACAAGGCGTGAACAAGGATTTATTCATCTCGTATGGTGCCTAACTTTAATGGATCATAACATATCGGGTATAGAATTGATCTGCAGATGCTCCAGAGACCAAACTTTTCTATGGATGTCAGTTTTTGAGCCATGACAAAGGCCAAAATGTGATCTGCAACAGACACGGTAAGGCTTGTTTTTATCCTAGCCGATTGCCGAAAATGCCCTTTTCTACTGAACCAGTTGTTCTACTGAATCACTTGCGGCTCCTAAACCGGCCAGTTAAGAGGAGTAAGGAGTCAGTGATGCTGTAAAACAGTCAATAAAATAGTTTTTTTCAAAAATTGTAAATCACTGCAACCACAAGAAGTCCTTCAGCTTACATAAATCATCATCATAAATGAGCAGAGAAAATCTCAGGCTGATGGGTCCAGTGGTAGGAGAGATTAGCTTCGGACGGACAGACAGACACACACACACATATGTGAACGAACGCATGATCTCCACGAAGGCTTACAGCTGCCGGAGATATAAAAAAAAAACGTGCTACACATTCACAACTGATGATAAATAGCAATTTGTGTGACATGTTTATTTTGTTACATAGTTGCATAATATTTCTTCGAATTATTTAAAAAATATATATTTATTTTGTTTTCTAGTGTAAATGCAGTGACACTGATCACTTAATTAAAACACCATCCTTCATTGCTGAGCAGTTGAAAAGGTGCGTGGGGTTGGTTTAAACAAATAATGACTTTGAGTTATGAAAGCAGAATAGAACTGCAGCACTGCAGATAACAGGGTCTTAGAATTTCTCAGATAAAATGCCTTAAAAAGGAGAAGAGGTTAGAAGCCACACAGGCAGAAGAAAATACCAAATAGAATTTTAAAAAAATCTTTTAAAGGTAACAACACAATTCTGATCTTTAACTGCATCTCCAGGAAGATCAACTCTGACTGATAAAAGTCACGTCGAGAAAATCTGAGCCGGCGCGGAAAAGTGGAGATGAGCGGCAATCTGTCTCCTGCAGTGACGGTAATATTTCTGAGGGTTTAAGTGGGTGTATTTGTGTGTATTTCCCTCTCGCTTCTTCGGTGTCTGTCTGACTCCTCTCTTTTGTCACATGGTCACGGCGCATAAAATCGCTGGAGGAGTGCCGAACAGATAGAAACATGATACATGTGTGTGCATGAAATTATGGAGATTGCTGCTGCATGATGTCTTCACCGTGTAACAGGCGCAAAAATATAACGTGAATTACATCTGCAGACACACAACTCACACATAATGTTCACAATTAAACCTCACTCCGCTGCCGTGTTTGGTCCCTAAAGTAAAGCAGAGTGTGAACACAGACAGACACACACACACACACACACACACACACACACACACACACACACACACACACACACACAAACCATAAGGCACTCTAAAATTAGTGTTTCTAATCATGAGTTTTACCTCTCCGTCTAAACTTGCCATGTAATCAACGCCTCTGACTTTCAGCACTGCACAAGAGTCACTCACACACCGACACAAACACACGAATACAGACTGTAATAAACACCAAGGACAATTTACAGCAGGGCTCGCTAACCTGACGGTGGCAATCACCCTGTCACTTTGTCAAATTCAAAGTAGATGTGAAATATTTAAAAAAAAAAAAATCAACTGATGGAGTCATTTTGTTTCATTAATCAGAAGTAAAAGTAATAGTTCAACATTTTGGAATATTATATTAATTTTCTTGCCGAGAATAAAAGGAGAAGATCACACCGCTGTTTCAACACGAGAGTGGCATCGATCTTCTCATCTAACTCTCGGCAAGAAAAAGCAAATAAGTCTTTTTTCCTAATGTCAAGAAGTAGTTGCCATAGTAACATACACATCCATGATTAGGTAACTAAGATAGAAGATCATGTAGTAGGATTTGTCGGTATTGGTTTGTAAACACAACATTCAAAGTTGGCGCTTCCTCCTAGGCTCAGTGACACCAGAATGCAGCACGCCCCCTGATCTGAACCCGATTAGGGTTATGGTGCTCGCCAGCAGGTGAAAGACAACCCCAGATTCAGTCTTGTTGTGGAACAGGCTTTGTCCGCCTGGAGTCTCACCTCGCTATATTTACGGATATTTTCTGCCCTGTGCACGCCGTATTTGAAGCTTCCTCTTGGATGCTTGCTTACGATCTAGTTGACGCCCAGAAACATCCTGAACACAGCAAAATAATAAAAATCCAGGCAGAGGGCTGCAGGGTCTCTGCTGATACAGACACCACCACGCACTTCTAGAGGGTCAGAAGTTGTTGTTGTTTGTCTTTTGACTTCTCCCGTCAGGGGTCGCCACAGCAGATCGTCTGAGATCGGATTTTTATCATCTGCATATTGGACATATTTGGCCTACAGGTTTTAATGCTGGATGCCCTTGATGCAACCCTTTCCCATTCACAGCACCCGGGGATACATGTTTTGGTGGTGGGAGGAAACTGGAGAACCCGGAGTAAACCAACGCAAACACGGCGAACCCGGGACCTACTTGCTGTGAGGTAACAGAGCTAACCACTGCACCATTGTGACGCCCTCTAGCGAATGATTGAGATTCATTTTTTGTATGTCTATTGTCTTATTTTTAAGGAACATCCTACTCATTATGCCTGTCCGAAAAAAGCCACAACTGTCTTGATCTTGAGTTCTTGTTCACGTTGGTCAAAGACAGACCTATCTGCCTAATTCGTCAACAAGCACTTGCAGTCATTATACCACAAATGGCCCGAAATTCAAGGAAGACTACCACCAAAATCTGCTCTGACCTCCAGAGTCAGTTTAGTTAGTTAGTTGACATTTGCAATAAAGACCCAATAGCCCTGTCAGCCTTCAGGTTATAGACTCAGTCAGTAACTATCACCACACAAGCTGAACACACTCACACACACACATATAAATATAGATCTTCTCTCCCTGGACAAACAGGGATCTGCTCATTTAACAGCTAAACTTAACCTCCATCTGTCTCACTTTTCCCCGGGAGGAAAACACCACGGCGACCGAATATCTGTCCGGCCATCAGCGCTGACCTGGCAGATGATGATGGAGGTTCTCTCGCTGTACAGTTTTGATAAGGAAGCAGGAAAAAACACGAGCAAAAAACAGCGACAAACTCTGACTCCTACACAAGGATTCGGATCGAGGCTTATCTGGGGGTTACAAGAAATGAATGTCAGGTAGCACTTTAAGAGTTTCAGCCCAAAATGAGACAGCCATCATTCGACACAATTTCCACAGAAATGGTATTTCTTCTTTCTTTTATTCCTTTTTAAGAAATAGCAGGTAATTTAAGTATTTGCCAGGCAAAAATTATACCACTCTCACAGGCTGAATGCGCTGAAGTTTAAAGGTACTGAAGGGCAAATTTCATGTATTTTTCTCCCACACAAAATACGTTTAAAAAATAAAAGAAGAGCCTGAACACTGAGATGATCTGACTCACCGTTTATTGACAAGATTTTTCAAAGCCTTGTGCTTTTTGTTAGATTATTTTGTTTTTCAGTCTGATGCTGTTTGGGTCGGCAGTTTGGGAATTAATCCTTGATTTTTTTCTCCCCATCCTGATCAATATAAATAAACCCTTAACATTTTCTTCAGTTCTGTCTGAGAGGTAGAAGGATTCTTTGACGGACTTGATATCGGAGCTGTTTAAGCTTCTTCATCTCGTCCTGTGGTTTTCACTCTCAGAAGAAGCTGGGCTTCTGTCCAACACAGCGGGGCTTTGCACTATAAAAAAACCCATCTGTCTGTATTAGTGTTGTTAATCTTGCATTCAGTCATAAAGACCAATTTTGATTGGAAGAAGAGAGAAAAGTAACAGTGGGGGAATATAACCTCACTTGTTTCCACGCAGCTTCACTTTATTAATTAATTCATAATTTAAGATGTGCCTGAAATGAGTCACGGGGAGTCTAAACCAAACAAATCATCCATCTTATTTCTCCACAATGCGGATTGATGAGAAATCTGCAGAAAGTATTTGTCTTGCTTTGAAACAGAATCATTAACCATTTAGTGAATTTTCCACTTATTTTGATAAAAAACAAGATTGATGGCAAAAAGAAAAAGAAGACTTAGTGCCTGCAGAGATGAATCTTCCTCTAGAAACCTCACAGGGAGAAGATAATGTTTCTTTTGTGATGGTAGTTGTAGCTGATTTTGAAAAGGATGTATCAAAAATCTGGACATTAAAAATGTAATGATTGATTGAAGTCGAGGTTGTACTGACTTTCAAGGACTCAAAATGTCGAGCTTTGTGCTGAGACGTGATATTTTTCTGCCTGAATTTGACATCACAGAAGCTCCAGTGAAAACAAACACCGGTGAAATGTTTCTTTTTCAACCTGCTGTATGAAAACTAATCTATATCACAAGGTTTTCCCAGGTACTGATCCTTGGATAGAGGTCCGCAGAGCTGAGGCACCTCGATGGATTGGGGTGATATACTTTTATGTACAGAATTCTGGTGTTGTCGAGGCCAAATACATAGCTCTGGCAGAAAAGTGAGTTTTATCTATACAGATAAAAATCACAATTTTGACTCAGAGGGCGGTAAAGGTGTTTTTCCTGTGATTGAGCTGGCCTCAACATGACATTCTGATCTGTTTGCTTCTGTACGCCAAGAAAGTACCAAACAGCCAAACTCTAAACTTGCTTCCCCTTCCCCCAAGCTTGTTGGGTCGTAACAATAATCATTTGTTTCTGTGTGTATCTGTATGTATAGTAATTTTCTTACAATTTCGATATTCTACTAGTTCAAGTAGTTTAATCAAGTTTTGGCGTGTTTTTCGGACAAAACAAGACATTTGAAGGCAGCACATAGGACTCTCAGAACACAGAGTTTAAAGGTCCCATATTGTAAAAAGTGAGATTTTCATGTATTTTATATTATAAAGTAGGTTTAAGTGCTAAATAAATACTGTTAAACTATCAAAACGCTCACTATACGGAGAAATACACACAGCCCGTATTCAGAAATTGTCCGTTTGAAACAAGCCGTTAGGATTTCTGTCCATTTGTGATGTCACAAATATACAATATTTAGATAATTTCACGTTTTTTAAACGTAAACATTCTAAATGTGTCCCAGTTTATTTCCTGTTGCAGTGTATGTGAATAACATCAGCTGACAGGAAGTAAACATGGACCCAAACTGTTGCCTAGCAACACAATTTCGTTGCAATTCCGTTGTAATGCACTAAAACGGAGCGTTTCAGACAGAGGGTAAATACAGGTATATTCAGCCAGACAGTATGAGCAAAATAAATGTTTTTTTTAACATTACAGAATGTAAACATGTTCTAGTAGAAACACAAAATACAAGTATGAACCTTAAAATGAGCACAATATGGGACCTTTAAGGCCTTTGTGGCTCCAGACGGAGCTTTGCAAAATCTGATAGAAGTGATGTCACTTCATCAGGATTGGAAGTTTGAAAATGAAAAAAAAGAAATCTGGGCGTGTGGAGTCCAAGAAGAAGTGAGTTTACCAGACCTCTGTGGAGCGGTCCTCATCTCTGCTTGAAGCTAGTGACACGAGGCTACATAGCTAATATACTGTACCACACCTAAATCCCATACAAATGGGAAGTTGCATTGTGGGTAATGTAGACGCCAGGTTTTGACAAGGAAAAATAATGCATAGAATGAAAAAAGATATCGTTGTCTTTAAACTGTCCGTCATGAGTGAGAATGCAATTCTAAATTGGTGGAACACCAAACCAGGACAATAAAACAACAGTGAAAAGAGATAGATCACAAGATGCAACTAAAAGCTGTACTAGGCCAGGTTTCATAAACATGCTGGACTCAATAACGTTACATATTTAGCATCACAAATAGTATGTTGTGGTTGAATTCGTTCAAAGTTACCTCGCTTTGCCTTGTGCTGTTGCCAACATGCAGAGTTGCCTGTTGTAGCTTTCATTAACAGATCACCGACTGGGCCACTCTGAGCTTCTCCAGAAGTTCAGAGTGGCCTTTAGTGTCCTTTAGTGTTAATTTCACAGTATAGGATTAATCAGAGATCTAAAGTTCACAAGAGGTTAAAAGCTACTTCTGAAAAAACAGTTGCAAGTGACGCCAGAGCCGGGGTGATGCCGTTTCCTCTGTTGGCACCACATAAAATCAGAGCTGTTTTTTTGCACTAGTTGGAACGTCAAAGAGACTTTTGATTCAGACGGAGATAAAGAGAGTTGGGGGTCATCGAGGCAGGAGGAAATAAAAAGCCTGAAAGACTCCCACCGAGAAGATGAACGATTAAAAAATGGCTTCATTGGAGAAACGAACAAAACAAGCCGACACAAGTCCCTTTGTCTGAACATCAATGTTGAGGTCACCATCAAAGATGAAGTCTCGAGCTGACAGCATCACGTCGTCGGCTGATACAGTAACACATTGATTCTGAATGAATTCAACCACTCAGCTATCTGGAATTCTGGATTTGAGGGGTCAGTAACAGCAGATCAAAATGGCTCTTTAGATCCAGTCTATTGAAGAAATGCTTCAGGATTCTTATTCCTTTTTTTGGTTTGAAGATACTGAACAGAAGACGACTCTATGCCCTGATGAGAGGGAGGACCGCTCAGCAGCACTCACACTGAAGAGCTGGAAATGGAGGAAGGTTGCGACAAGGACAAAAAACAATCAAGGCTCTTTGACAATGGGAACTGAAAGTAGGCTACTAGAACTGAAATTAATTTTCATGAGACCAGCTGAACTATTATAATAATTTATTTTTTGTTCATTTTGATTTGTACACAGACAGACAGACAGACAGACGGACAGACAGATGGACGGACAAGTGTGTACATGCTGCTGTATTCTTTTAACAAACAGAGCTCGTTAGAAGAAGATAGAAAAGCTAAAGCTGCTATGATTACTATCTCTGTCAGGGCTGTCAATCGATTCAAATATTTAATCGTCATTAATCGCATGATTGTCCATCGTTAATTGCAATAAATCGCACCTTTTTATTTTCTCAAAATGTACCTTAAAGGGAGATTTGTCAAATATGTAATCCTCTTATCAACATGGGAGTGGGCAAATATTCTGCTTTATGCAAATGTATGTATATATTTATTATTGTAAATCAATTAACAACACAAATCAATGACAGATATTGTCCAGAAACCCTCACAGGTACTGCATTTAGCATAAAACAATATGCTCCAATCATAACATGGCAAACTGCAGCCCAACAGGCAACAACAGCTGTCAGTGTGTCAGTGTGCTGACTTGACTATGACTTGCCCCAAACTGCATGTGATTATCATAAAGTGGGCATGTCTGTAAAGGGGAGACTCGTGGGTACCCAGAGAACACATTTACATTCACTGATCTGGAGGTCAGAGGTCAAGGGACCCCTTTGAAAATGGACATGACAGTTTTTCCTTGCAAAAATGTAGTGTACGTTTGTAGTGTTATTTAACCTCCTCCATGACAAGCTAGTCTGACATGGTTGGTACCGATGGATTCATCAGGTTTTATAGTTTCATATGATGCCTGTAGCTTTAAAAAAAAAAACTGAGCCCGCTAAAACCTCCAGAAGATTGATTGTGTCAATGCGTTAAAGAAATTAGTGGCGTTAAAACAAATTTGCATTAACGCGTTATTGTGTTAAATTTGACAGCCCTAATCTTTGTGTTAAGTGGCTCATATGACTGCTTATATGTGAGAGGAGTCATCCGTAGTGAAAATTATCACCCGACTCTGCAGTTCTCTCAACTCTACGAAGCCTCATAGCGACTTTCAGCTCATTGTTTTGGCTTTACGGCTCTCTGCAGCGGGCTGTTATTCTCAAGAAAAAAGCTCTGAAATCTCACCGTACATTACCTGCCCAACATCAAACAGCAGGCAGACAAAGTGAGCAACATTGTGGAGCATTTAGCAGCTAAAAGGCTATAGATATGTTTCTCTTTGGAGTTGGTGGAGACCAAACCGAAGCTAAAAGGAGAGAGTGAATTCAGAGAGTAAATTCAGGAGAGTGTAATTCACCAGGTGGCCAGAAACACGACTCCAAACAAATAAGCAACTTCCATATCAACTTGAAACAGTCGCTTGGAAGGTGATAAATATGTCACAGCTGTGCCCCCAATTTCTTCTGTTTCTACTGATCTACAGCTGAGGGAAGGGAGGGAGTCTGCATACATATTGTAGAATAGAGCAGTGATTCCCAATCAGGGGAACTTGTACCCCAGGGGGTATTTCTGCAGTTGTCAGAATGCACTTGGAAGGATTATGGAGTAGCTCAGCTGAATTAGTAAAAAACAGTCTCTGAGACCCACGATAGGTCTGTTTTTGTCCTTTTTTTTAGGGGGGGTACAGGGGTCTTTATGGGGCATAGCAGGTCAGCAGTAGATGTCACAAGTGAACATCATCTGAAAACTGTGAACCTGAAGATTAATTTGAGATGCAGCTCAGAACTGTGTGTCAAGTTGTTCTGAGAGTTATCAAGTAAGCAGAGGAGTAAATAAATACTGTAGGTAGATAGAAATGTCGTGGTTGCATGGTTGAAAACATCCTCCTTGCAAGTACAAACTTGACCAAACCTAGTTACGAAGACATTTTTGTAAAAAATATCCACTTCAATGATATTAAAGGTAAGGTTGGTAGTGTTGAGAAACTAGTGAGAATGAAAGTAGCTAGCAGCACTAGCTCCAAAAGTTGCTAAATCTAGCGAGAAAGTCACCAAGTCGGCAACACTGGCAGTCCGTCCCTTCAGATCTCCCTCCAAAGGCACTCTCCCAAAATGATCCTGATGAACGTCAACAACGAACATGGCTACTGTTAGTACTCACAGCTGTCAGGCTACAGCAGCTTGAGGAAGACCCTGGTGATGTGCGATAGAGTGCTACAGTGAGTCCTAAAACCCTGAAATGAGTTAGCATTTGTGCACTTCCAGTTTCCTTGTCTGAAAGTCAATGGATTTTTTGAATGGGTTTTTAGTTAGATGCCTGAAATAAGGTCTGTGGTTAACACAAGCTGAAGACATTTTAACTCTTTGTTCCAAAAGTACATCAATAAATACCCAACTCGTGAATTTTGAAGCCTTTACGTGTCTGAATGAGACGACTAAACGTCGACTCGTCCTCATTTACAGCCTCATTGTTTATCTTGCTGAACAAAACGTGTAAGTATTGTTAACATGTGTTTGCCACAGAGTTTATTTAATGCCAACTTCCTGGTTGCCCTACAAAAATACATCATCGCTGGACGGCAGTGCGCGCACAGGTAAGCACTTAAAAAAGGTAGGCGGGCAGGTAGCCTGTCCAATCATTTCATTCAGGCCAAATGAAAAGATTGAACAGGATGAACAGGATGTGTTTTTGAAGAAGATTACCAACCCTCGCTTTAATAGTGTTAAATAACATCCTCAAAAGGCTATGAACTGCTGCTATACAGAGATACAGCTAAAACAGCACAAACCAGAGAAAGGGTAAGGAAAGGAATTAAATAATCCCAGATTTGAAATGAATGGCCATTCAAATGAACATGCATAAAAACCTGAAATAACCTGGACTGAAACAACAACAAAAAAACTCCATGACGAATTACATCCCTAATATAGCACAGAACAGTGCAAGAGCAGCACAGTGGGAGAAGGAGAAGGTATCCTGAGAGGCAGGAAAAAGCAGGGCAGCGCTGCCTTAAGTAAATTGGTTACAGAGTACAATAAGAGCTCTTCTAACCAGTGTTGGGAGGAGGAAACCTCATCCACATCTGCCGGAGTCTCAGCTGGCCTGGCAGAGGCTGGGCTTTAACTGGATTAACAACAAAAGCCAAGCTCAATACCTAATAGGCCCTCTTCTTCCTCCTCTCTGTTCCTTCTCTCCCCTTTACTCCGTTCCCCTCTATCCCCTTTCTTTCACCCTCTCCTTCTATCTCGCCGTCTTCCTCCTCCTTCAGAGTGAAGCAGAGAGATAATGCGGAACACTTTCATGCCTTCTGCTGAATTAAACATGGAGAGAACAGCTTGCACTGGGTGCTAAAGCTGGAGCAAAGAGAGAGGGAATAGGAAAAAAAGAAGGATATATACAATTCCACCCCTGCACAGGGGTCCCTGGAGTGCTTCTGAACATGTCTTTACAATTAAAAAGATCTGTTGCTGATAGACCGCGCTGGAGGAAAGTTAAACAGGACAGACATTTTTTTTTTTTACTAATTGGCGGGGTTGAAAAGGACTGTCAGTTGTCGTTGGGTGGAAGCAGCCAATCGGCAAGCGGAGGGGGTGGCGTGTAGCGCTCAAAAAGACTCCTCTGAGGATTCCTTTCCTACCTCCAGCTTTCATTGTCGGAGCTGTAAATCCCATCTCTTATTCCTTTCACACACTCGCTGTCATCTTTACACTGCCGCCAACCAATTGGGCTCCACAAGTAACAAATCTGCCCATCTCTAACTCCAGGCTCCGTGGTTGAATAATTGACAGTGTTTCAAATGTTCTCGGTCTCAGGTGGCTTTTAAAAAAAACCCGGTGATGTCTTCTCATCCTCTCAGCAGGGGCTGAGGTTTCGGTTTCTGTTCTGCCTCTCGTCTTTTTAACTCTCATTTCTCTGATCTGAGAAGAAAAAAAGTCTCCCTCTCCCTCCCGGCCTATTTGGTATTCCCCAGATGGAGTACCTAGGTACCACCCTCCCGTCCTCTACCTCCCCGCCAAGTGACCTGTTACAGCGTCCTCTGCTTTGCAACCAGCGCCACACTCACAGCAGCCAGGATAAGACTTTATGGGGGTTGCGTTCAGGACTGCAACCTCCCAGAGCATGTGAGGCGGGGCAGCAGGCCAAAGATCAGAGAGGGATGCTTGTACAGCATGACCCCATTCTGGACTCACTGGACAGGCTGCAGAGACAGTCTGTTTCACTCACTATAAAAAGAAAAAAAAATCCAGATAGTCTTATTTAAAGATGATGATTAAATGTTATTTATACTCATCAAAGACAAATAAACTTCTCAAGAGCCATTAGATTTGTTTCAAGGTTGCATTTCAACCTTCTTGTGAAGTTCCTCGACATAAAGAAACACAAGGATACACATCTCTTTTGAGGGTTTTCAGATCGTTCTCTGTAGTCTTCTTTTAACTCATTTTCTCCTAAATTTAGCGGATGAAAAGATCCAAGAAGCTTTATCTTACCCGCTTGTAGCAAGTCTCTACAAATGTTAAGGTCAGATGTGTTTCATAGTGGCCTGGTTTATATCTTATTAAGTCCGTTTTGCTTACTCCACTCAGACATTTCTGATCTGACAGCACATTTCTCCAGATTACAGAATATTTTGTTTGAAGAAATGGATGTTTTGGAATGAAGGCACCAAACTCTGCTGACCCCATTTGCATCTGCAAGGCAGACAAATGTGATACGCATGTGGATATCTTATCTTGATGAGAAATATACTCACCCAGAATGAAAAAAAGTCATGTCCATGGCATGCACTCTGTACAGGTGTCCGAAATCTCAATTTTTACTGCTCACTATGTGTTTAACTGCCAAGTAGTGAAAGAGCGAGTGATTAGGAAACAGTCAACCAATGGTACCAATGGACTCCTGTCTAGTTTCATGATTCGTGATACAAGTATCGTCACTATCGCTTTAAAACTGAGCCCACTACAACCTACAAATCTCAAGTTGTGTTGATGCGTTAAAGGGACCATTTGTAAGAATCAGAAATTGCTTAACAGCGACACCTGTGGGCATTAAGTCAACTAAAGTCAGCGTCCTGTTGCTGCGCTTGTGCTCGCTCTACATAGACATGAACGAGCATCGCTCAACACAGTGAGGAGACACACGTCAGCTAAAAGCACAATATCACTCTAGATTTCAGCTGCTTGGCAGTAATGTTAGCTGACCAGACCAAGGTCTCTCCATGAATCAATGTTGCACGTGAGAGTGGAGCGAAAGAGCGAGAACGAGCGCGGTGTGTGAGTGAAGGCAAGCAGGCAGAGGAGCAACTAATACAGCAGAGACTCCGGTCCTGGAGACCAAAGCTACGGTCTCCCCCGCGTCCTCCGACCGCAGCCAGCACTGTTTAACAGACGGGCTTCACCAAATACAACCAAGAGGTTTTGGTGCTTCCGTGTAGTTTGTGTTGGAGTCTGAGTCTGAACAGCGTAGACACACGCATGGGACACTGACCCGCAATGATTTTTATGTGTAAGACGTTACAAACAGTCCCTTTATAGAAATTAGTGGCATTAAAACAAATTTGTGTTAACGCGTTATTTGCCTATTATTATTATAAAGTCGCAGATACGTTTACATTGCAGGCAGTATAGATTACACGGTGTATATACGACACGCCAAAAGCAAGAACGGCGTTCTTATTACATGCTTTTTACCTTGCACATTTCACAATTTTATGGGTCGGGAGGCACTCCCAAATGGATGTGCACAAGCACTGAAAAAGTGAGTTTATTTTCATGATATGTCCCCTTTAATGCCGAGGTGTAAATGCACACAGATTGCACTGCGATTGGATCTCAGCTCGGTGAAAATGCAATCTGTTACAGCATGACCAAAATCTGACAAGCAAGTCATCTAACGTTGCTCTCTCCTGCTGGTTTAAGCAAAACCGACAAAAGCAACAAGTAGCAGTATAGCTAGCACGTCCACCAGCCTCACTTAATCTGAAAATACCAAAATATGGAGCAACAATCATTCACATTTGTGCTCTGTTTGTATGTTTCTGTACACCTGATGTTACTTCCAATAAAATATTACGGAAAAAAAAACAATGCAGGCAGAATTGAGCTTATTTACCTGAAGATGTCATTATTATCCATGCAGATACAGATCACACTCATACCAGGTGTAAGTGGGGCCTTCAATTGTGCAGAACAGTAGGCAGAAAGTGTTATGTCGTAGCTTCCAGGTGTGAGGAAGTGTTTGAGATTTAGAGAGCGTGTTGTGACAAAGGGACTGTGTACTTCTCCTTGAGTTAGCAAAACTTGAAACATGTCCTGGAGCAGGTCTGTTGAGGAGGCTAAATACCCCCAGAGCAGGTGCACAGTACCGCGTTGTGCTGTGAATTTTGCTGAGGAAAGAGGTGTGTGAGCCTCGGTATTTTTAGACTGATAACACGTCTCGGCTTAATTAATTACCAGTTTTTTTCCAGAGAGAATTGTTTCAGAAAGGTTTCTTTTTTTTTTTATTGAAAATGGGTTGTGCAAAAACAAAAGTTATGACTGATGATGAGTTTCCTCACTAAGGGGCTCATGCACACTACAAGATTCTGGGACTAATTAGGCGGCAAAGTTGTGATCACAGTCGAATGTTTTTAGAATTATGCTGCTGCAGGAAACCCCCCAGAGAACAGATGTGCTGAGGCGTACAATGGCCACATCGAGGGTAAATGTGCTGCAGACAGATGGAACTCCAAAGAGTCAGGGGGTTCATTTTTAGGGTGAAAATCATTAACATTTTAAACTCCAATAAGCGATGATGTTTTCCATTTGGGAAATTGTTTCAAAGATAACATAACTGTAATAAATGATATTTAAATTGTAGGTTCAAATTGTAACCTGGAGACATTACAGCACATATTTTTTGTATCTAAATGATGAAACTCAAACAAAACAGTTTGTTCTGCAGAGTTTAAACGTCCGGATCTTGGAGCGTGCATGCACCCTGCAGAGTTGAAAACACACTTCAATACTTTAATCCAAACTGTACTGCAGTGATACAATAAACAAGTCCTACTACATGTGACACCGTGAGGCAACAGAAGTTACAGTATGGCTGTTTCTCACTTACTTTGAGATTAATTGGCAACCTGTCGGAACACACTGCGAAACGTTATGAAGATGTCTCCACAGAAATGTATTGTAACATAGCAGATATAACTGTCTCATTTACAGAATAACAGATTGCACAGTGTATAATGTTCAACGACAATCAACAACAAGGGACCTGAAACTCTGAAACGGACTTCCTTCACACGACACAAATCCATCAACTGAGGTTTCAACCCGTTCTCACTCCCAACTCGTCAAATACCACCGACTGGGCAGCGCCACTTGGTATCTGGAAACCGACGCATGGAGGCACCCTTTAGCAACAGTATGTGACGAACGGGGCTTTCGACTAACGCCAATGTAAACCCACCCGTGGCGTTATTCAATGGTCGGAGCAAGTGACCTAGTATTAATAGCGTGAGAGTCCATCTAGGGCGGGCGGGAGGAAAGGTGCATGGGTCAAACAAATACAAGACTTTCAACCAGGAGACCGCTGTTCGTGTCCTGTATGAAACTAAAAGTAACCTTATTTCGTCACGTCAGTTGTTAGTCATGTGACTCATCGCTATCGTCAGTCCTGTGAGCCGTTAGTATCGTCAGTCCTGTGTCACCTGAATCACGAAGTATCGTCAGACCTGTGAATGACGTTAGTCTTTTAGTATCGTCAGTCACGTGAGTCGTTAGTATCGTCAGTCCTGTGAGTCACGTGAGTCGTTGCTTAGTAAAGTTAACGTCAACCACGTCCATTCCCTAACCCTAACTAAGTGGTGTAAAAACTGAAGTTTATTTTGAAAGGACACTTTGCGTTTAACGAGCGTGTGTTGACACGCCGTCCCAGGTCCGTCCAATAGTAACGCAAGAGGGATACCCCGTGCGTCGTTCTCTGCCAAGGGTCACTGAACAAGCGGCGGTACTTGACGCGTTGGGAGTGAGAATGTGTTGGAGATTTTGAATTTCAAATTTGAAAAACATCTCAGCTTTCAATTCATGGATAAGGCGGCGTTCAGATCTTATACCCACAGAATTCACTTTGAGTAATTACATCTTAATTATTATCGCAATATATTCTTACATTGTGATGAGGCATGAGTAGATGAAATGGGACGAGACTTATAATACGAGTATGAGATCATTTTCAGGCCACTTATACTGTACTGACCTTCCAGTGTTGAAGATCATCACATTCCTTAAAGATTCCCTTTTCACATCCTTCCTCATAAATATTACTTGAACTAACATAATGAAAAACCTGTAACTATATACCACGCCTTTTGATCTTACTCACAGTACTCTCGACTGCAAAGTGACTCCGGCCACCAGAGCTGCTCGATCAAACGCTGTGCAGTCTACAGTAAGTAAGTGTGCGCTTGCGATGCGACATAGTGAGCTTGAAAAGCAGAGGCTGTGCTCAGTTCAGCTGCTGAAGCATGTAGCACCAGTCTAGTTTGTCCGTCTTTCATTTCTCTTTCACTGTGGCCTTGCTCACATCTCTATTTTGCTAACTTTAACAGGCTCTCCACACATCTCCAAGGAGGACTGTCTGTGATGAAGAGATTTCCCCTCCATAGAGCCTCCCTGTGTCGCCTCACAACCATCCACCATCCACCATCGACATAAAAAAGACAAGCGAGATACCGTAAAACTTCAATTAATAGCTCCAATCACTCAACTCAAGAGGCGTATTTTGGGGACAAGCCTTTAATTCCTTTTGCACAAAACACTAGCTTATAATTTATTGTTTAATTGATTATTTAAAGCTTCAGTAGGCAGAACCTTTCAGCATATTGTAATTCAAGTGTTCTGAGAGAAAACTAGACTTCTGCTCCTCCTCATGGCTCTGTTTTCAGGCTTTAACCGAAACTCTGACCAATCACAGGTCATTTCAGAGAGAGAGCGTTCCTATTGGCTGTGCTCCGGCTGGTGGGCGGTGCTTGGTATTTTGCCACAGAGGGGACGGTACGTGCTGTCCATACTTCAGTCAGTTTCATTGTCCCACCTGACAGCAGCAAACTCGGCATCCCGCCTCCTTTTCGCCACGTTTGTTTATTACCAAGTGACCTGATTGCGACTGCGCGCTGGAGAGAGCACCTGATTGGTCAACGCAAAGGAACACGTCGTTGGAGATGTCACACTAGGCGTGTCAAGACGGTAATTCTGACAGGCTAGACTTTTCCTCGGGGTGTCGTGGGGCGTCCCAGACGTGGCGTCGGTTGTCGTGTACTATGACACACTACACGAAATAAGAGGAACGATTTTCGCACATGACACTCTTTTATCGTTCCCGATCCCCTACGACGGCCGTGTCGGCTGATATCGGGCTGATATCGTGTAGTCTGAACCGGGCATTAGGAAGGGTCAATGGAGACCTTTGTTTATTTGTCAAAACGTGTAGCCACACTCGGCGAGTAAAAGGGACTCAGTGTTTAATTGGGGCTCGGTATTTAATTGAAGTTTTACGGTAATTAAACAGTTAATTGAGAAACTGACAATTTGTTTTGCCCTGAAATAAAGATGGTGAGTTGGAAAAAAGAAGCTGGGACTCAATAAGGCAGATGTGTTCAAGAAACATAAGAGCTGCACCTCACTTCTCAACTCCTGCTATGCATTAGTAAATGTGTTGCAAAAAAAAAATATCAATTCTAAGAAGTACAGTTAATTAATTACAAATCATTCAGTCTCCAAATCGTCAAAGTTAAGAACTGCAATTTTCCAATCCAGTTTTGTATGTTCAGTGAACTCATTAAAGACAAACCATCCCACCATGTCAGCAGATGTCCCGTCGTGTCACCTGGAGTTCTGACAGTGAACAGGAAACAAAAGGGAGTCGGGAGTTTCAGCCCATTTTACTTCCTCTCTGGAAACACGTCTTCGACCGTGTCTTTCTGCCCAATCAGAATGCAGAACATGGAATAATCCGGTACATAGCCTAAGAGCATTCTGCAGGACATGGAAAAATGAATACATGAAATACAGCAGCCTCCGACAAAAGCCGGTGAATATTTTGCCTCGTTGAATGCGACCCAGATAGGAATATAAATACGAGTTATCCCCTTCTCCCTGCACACACAGTCATCGCGGCGCTCGTCTAAGCCGCCCATTATGTAAATAAAGAAAGAGCAGAATGAGAGAAGGGAGACGTGATGTGTGTGGGACAGAGCGTCAGCAAAAAACACACAAATGGTGCAGGATGCATGTGGAACAGAAAGAAATGAGACGGAGAGAAAGAAAGAGGAAATAAAGAAAGATGAAATACAGAAAGTGAGATTTAAAGAGGAAAGGAGAAAAAAAAATAAGTTGGTAGAGTTTGTATCCATTAAATGAGTCATTACCAACCCAATGTGGTATTGTGTGAAACCCCAAGGCTCCCGGTGCGTCTTTTCCTTAGCGAGATCAACACCATTACACAACAGTAACAACAACAACAACAACAACAACAACAACAACGACAACATCTACAACAAGAACAAGAACAACAACTGTGCTATAGTGAGACGGCGCCCAATATATAGATGATGCACATCATTAACACCACAGCCAGCCACACATAAGCACACACTGTTAAGTCTGTTATGTTACTCAGTTTAGTGGCACCCATGAGGAAGCCAGGTGGTGTCACAGGGTGGCGCGGGGAACCCCCACCCCCTCCCCCGAGTCGCCATGAGCCCCAAAAAAAAGTTGTCTCAGGGCCCGGTAGAAGAGTCTGCAGCACAGCGGAAACATCCACAGAAGCCGTTGTGACGGTTTTATGAGTGCAACATGTTGATGAAGGGTTTTTTTCCGATTTATTTTGAAACAGGAAGGCGATTTTTGAATGATTTTGGAATACGGTGCAGCCGGCTTGATGATTTTCTGGTAAATACAAACAAGTGTAGTCACTCAACACAATCACACACTAGCAAAGCTGAAGAAACAAGAACGGCGCGATAAGCAGCGTTGCGTCAGGGTTGCTGTGGTTTTCGTTGGCTTTTTGCAAGTATTTTTTTTTTCCATTTCGTTAGATTTGGCCGAGCGATATCCGTCTCCATGGTTAAACACAGTCACATATTCAGCCACAGACTGCCATCGCAAGTTTTCCTTCATCAGCTTCTCAAAAACTTCATTTTGACTTTCTGGTTCCATTTTTCTTTTCATCCTCTTTTTATAAAATTACAGTCGGTGTCGAGCAGAGAGGATGTGATCGATGGCGTCTCTTTAAATCGGGTTGAATGTGAAGCAGGTAGCAGATGGAGGCGATGAAGGCTAGCTCGAACTCCCCCTCTTCCTCCACCCTCACCTTCCCTTTCCCCTCAGACATAAATGGCAGTCCGGGAAATGACAGAGCCGTCTCTCTGAGACTCCATGTCGTCGTCCAGGTACACGTCCATTTCTTCTTCCCCGCCGTGGCCTCTGTGGACGTGATAGGCCGGAGGTAGCATGTTCCCGCCTCCCCCGATGCCTCCGAACCTGTCGTATTCTTCCTCCATGCTGTCATCCAGGTCGAACTTCCTCCTCTCAGCTTCGTCTATCTCGCCGCTAAGGAGGATGTCGTGGGCAGAGGGGGGGTTGCCGATCGAGGCGTGGTGGAGGTGATGATGGTGGTAGTCGTTGGCCTTTTCCGTGAGAGTCCCCGTGGCGTCGCAGCCCTCCCGATACGTGTAGATAGGCCCGTTGTTGTTCGCGCCCGTCCCGTTCTTACTGCTGTTGTTGCCGGTCCCGCTGAAGAGCAGGCGGGCTTTGTTGCCATAGTCTCCGCCATTGCTGCCGCCGCTGCCGGTCGCTATGGATTCCCCGCTGCTGGGGTAGCCGCGCCTCTGCTGCCGGCGACTACGGCTCAGGAGAACGGCAATGAGCGCGACAACCAGCAGCAGCGCTAGGAGGGAGCCGATCACGGCGCCCGCCACCACGCCGGCGCTGGACGGATCCTCCAGGGCTTCTGCAGAGGGGATGGAAGGAGGGGTGGAAAAATGGGTGGAGGAAAAGAAAAAAAAGGGCAGGAATTTGATGGCTGTTTTGTAAGAAAGTCTTGCTCCGTTTTGGAGGCGGTATTCACAGTTCTTCTTTTATTGTCAGTGTGCTGTAGTGATAGTGTCTTCCACTACGTGTGTTACAATCCTCTTACAAGTGTGTAGTAATGTTCTTCTCAGTGTAATCCCTTGGTGAGGGTGCAGTCAGTCATTGCTGGGATCAGGCTGAATGGGACTCATTCACTCTCTCCCAGCGGCTTGTTGCGCTGCATTTTGCAATAAACACATGTCTGTCCAGCTGCCGGCACTTCAGTTATGGTGGCCCCGCCCCCACCCCCCCCTTTGCCAGCTGGGGAAAAGCCTTTACTACTGTTAACGGTCCTTCGCTCTATACTTCATGTTGGTGTGAGCCAAGTTTGCCTCCCCACTCTTGTTTCAGTTGAAGATTGAAACAAAGAATGAGAGGGTATCTTTGTGCCTCGTGCTGTCTTTGCCACGGGTTAGAGGTCGGCCCAGCAAAGACACACAGACAGACAGAGAGACAGACACACAGGACAGACCATAGACATGTATACGTAGACGCTGCATTGGCTCCTGGATCGTACGTCAACGTGGGCGCCATATTGGACAGGGCAAGACTTGCCCGTGAACACATACAAGTGAACGGGGGAGCTGCCGTTATTCTGCATAAAAAGCACTTTAACGTCTACATTTCTCAACTGATTTCAATGAGTCGTTATTATATTAAAGTGTTTATGATCTACGAGGAGTAACGTTAAGTTAACGTTAACATCACTGCTGCAATTATTAGGTCATTATGAAAAACTAGTATCATCACACTATCACATTTTCCTTTAAGCATTTTTCACATTATCAACTGTTCAAGTTATCGTTACATCTTTACAAAACGTTTGCTTCTGTAACATCAGACAAGAGCCAGCTGACGTTCGTTATTGTTATCTAATTGATATAAGATAATGTTAGCTTATTGACATATCTAACATGATATCGTGTTTGAAACATGAAATGTACGATACATATTAAAAACGATATGTGTCTAATATTACAAACAATAAAACTAATGGCATGTCTTGGTTAACAATTACGCTATTAGATTACTTTGCTGTATTATCACCATTATTTCAATAAAGTCAGATCATAAGTAATATTATACTAATATTTATTGTTTCCATTATTTATTTATGTTCTACTATTTACCTGTTCTTCTGATTGCTCCTATTAGTAAGTACATAATAATAATTGCAGTAGCAGTGTCAGCGGTAGCCTATAGATTGAAAGCATGATTGCTAAAACGGAGGAAGACATTTCATTATATTATATTATATTATATTATACAGGGACCTCTCTGCAAGTATTAACCTTAAACAAGGAAAATAAACCAAAGCCATACTTGACAAACGTCAGTTTTAACAATTCCTTATGATAATTATTTGAACTAATTCAGTTCATGTCAGCCGACGGTGCACACTCGTCTCCTGAGCGTCTAGCAGCGATTATAACTTAACTATCCAGATTCTAAGTAACTGGAGACAAAACTTTATTTTTCTACTCCACGCAGATCATAAAAACTCTTTAATATAAAACGACTCATTGAAATCGGTCGAGAAATGTAGACGTTATAGTGCTTTTTATCCAGAAGAACGGCAGCTCCCTCGTTCACTTATACAGTCTTGCCCTGTCCAATATGGCGCCCACTTTGACGTATCGCTCTAATGGGCTGAGGCGTCCGATGCGGCGTCTAGTATATGTACAGTGTATGTCTATGGGACAGACAGGCAGAGGGGTTATTTGAAGAGGGTTCAATGGAAAAGAGCACACAGTTGCATTTGGAAAGTGCCACAATGTTCGACGTCCCTCGAGCCCTCCCGTTTTTTGCCCTCTGTTTCTTTCCCAGCCTCCTAATTATACCCACTCCTCATCCCCTTTTCTTCCCTCTCATCCTCTGCTTCCTCCCCATGCCTCTCTTATCGGTCAGCTAGTCAAACCACAGGGCAGAGTGATCGCCCGCTGTCAACCCAGGACCGAGTCCAGATCTCACTGATCGGCGGCGCACAAAGGTAAAAGGTTCACACTGCGGAGCAAGACTCATGCCGGGACATTTATAAGAGGATTCTCCGCAGGAATATGAGAGAGAAAAGAGAGTCTGGCTCAGATGGTGTAGGATTTGTACGAGTGGATTCACGCTGGGCTAAAAAAGAGGAGAAAAGAAAGTGTAAAACCAGGCGAGGAGAAGCATCAGCCTATAGAGCAGAGCTATTTTCTTTTTTTTTT
>CAKAOI010045501.1:861-37954 GCA_916701655.1 Sebastiscus albofasciatus
GTTGCAATTCCATTGAATTAGATAGACAGATAGATAGATAGATAGATAGATAGATAGATAGATAGATAGATAGATAGATAGTAACTTTATTGATCCTGAGGGAAATTCAAGTTTCCAGCATCACAGTTCCATAGTGCAAAACATGTTAGTAAAAAGGCTGTAAAACAAGTTAGTAGTGCAAAGTACAAAAGTACAAAAGAATATACCAGATATAAAAATACAAGGAGATGAAGAAAACTGTTAAAACTGAATATAGTGCAGGGTAACAGCTGTGATATACGACTATTAAAAAAGTGAATATAGTGCAGAAGAGACTGTAAAAAATGAGTATAGTGCAGGGTAACTCCAGTAGCTTAGTCTATGAAAGTGCACTGTGTGCATTAGTATCTGTCCTGCAGACCGTCGTCCTCCCCTACAAGGGTGCTGTAATCTACAAAAATATGGTTTGTTGTCATTTACAACAAATTGCACTTGTTTCTCTTCTTTAATTATTTTTTTCTGTTCAAAATGTATGTTAAAAGGGGAGATTTGTCAAGTATTTAATACTATTATCAACATAGGAGTAGGAAAATATGCTGCTTTATGCAAATGTATGTATATTTTTATTCTTGGAAATCAATTAAGAACACAAAACAATGACAAAAAATGTCCAGAAACCCTCACAGGTACTGCATTTAGCATACAAAATATGCTCAAATCATAACATGACAAACTGCAGCCCAACAGGCAACAACAGCCGTCAGTGTGTCAGTGTGCTGACTTGACTATGACTTGCCCCAAACTGCATGTGATTATCATAAAGTGGGCATGTCTGTAAAGTTAAGTGTTTGTCAAGTAAAAATGCACAACATAGCCAGCATCTATGTACAGACTATATATGGAACTTATTTAATGAATTAATAAATGTTCCAACAGTAAGCGAGACAGCGTGTGTTTCATTTTTATTCAGGTAATCAAGCAACCAAAAGTTCTCGATATTATAAGACTCCAAAAGTTCATAAAGATGAGTGCTACAGGCAGAGTTTTTTTTCTGACTGCACTTGAAGGCAGCATCAGACAAAGCTTTTCCCCCTGCATGTCCAACAACATCATGCTTGGGATGTTTTAGAAGATTTGTAATAGATACTGGCTAATAAGCCTTGACTGAGTAACGGTTCTGTGTTTTCACTTCTGTCAGATACAAGCCTGAAGCAACACTGCTGCTCGCTGGATGCATTTATCATAATGACCTGAATACATTCATTTTCCCATGCAGCGATCAGTGTTTTTAATGATTAGTTAGATATGATGAATTGCAGCCTTGCAGTTGGACGAGGCTCCAGCAGCACATCTATCAAAATGTGACATTTTGAGTATAAATTAAAAGAAAAAGCATCAGTTCCAGCTCTCACTCCACACCCAGCTGTATTTACTAGAGCAGAAGATGAAAGCAGAGGAGGCGTGCTGGTCAACCTTCCTCTCTTCTTCTCTCAACTCCCTTATTTAGTCAGGAACTGAGAGAGGGAGGAGGGGAGGACAGAGGAAACAAGGAGGGGAAAGAGGAAAAGAAAAAGTCTGACAGATTCTAGTCATAGATGAGACAGATCCCAGCCTGGTAAACTCTTTTTATATTTATACACACACGCACGCATACTGTATGCACAAGATAGAAAGTTGCCTCTCGTTGCTGAAGGAGTTGTTAATGTATTCTACCTAGACAATAATGAATTCATGTCTGAATAAAGGAAGTGAAACAGCTCCAGTCTTCACTCTGACACATCCAATAAAGGCTACATCTTCTCATAATTAATAACAGTTCAGCAGAAAATTAAACTCTGTCATCAGAAACATCACTTTATTAAAAGAAGTAAAGCATTTCCGAGGAAACATTTGTATAAATATTTGCACAAAATAAGCTCTAAAGGAGGGAAGCTTGTGATAAGGCCAGACACAATTAAATCTTTTTTTTTTTTATTCATAATTTTTGATTTTCCAAAGGACAAAGACAACTCACAAGACATCATTAAGACATAAATTACAATGACACAAACATTAAGACGGGGTGGGATGGTGATGTCAAGGCAGCTTTCCAGACACCACTGATCTTCCGTAGTCAGCATGTTGCTCTACTATCATCACCCTTCTCAAGACATCAGTTCAGGTCCTACTCATAATCATTCGGAACATGTATACATATTGCACAGATTACCATTCTATTGTTCATGTACTTTATAATGACAGTCCATCATAGTCTCTAAGGGTTGAAGTTGCACTCTCCATTGATAATAAGTTCAAGAATTCCTCCAGCCACTTATATTTATTAAAGGTCCCATATTGTAAAAAGTAAGATTTCCATGTCTTTTATATTATAAAGCAGGTTTAAGTGCTTTATAAATACCGTGAAAGTATCGAAGCGCTCAATATACAGAGAAATATACACAGCCCATATTCAGAAATTTTGCATTTGAAACAAGCTGTTAGGATTTCTGTCCATTTGTGATGTCACAAATATACAATATTTAGACCATTACACGGTTTTAAACATAAACATTCTAAATGTGTCCCAGTTTAGTTCTGTTTGCAGTGTATGCTAATGACATCAGCTGACAGGAACTAAACATGGACCCAAACTGTTGCCAGGCAACGCAATTCTGTTGCAATTCCGTTGAAATGCACTAAAACGGAGCGTTTCAGACAGAGGGTAAATACAGGTGTATTCAAGCAGACAGTATGAGGAAAATCAAGTTTTTTTTTAACATTACAGCATGTAAACATGTTATAGTAGAAACACAAAAAACAAGTATGAACCTGAAAATGAGCACGATATGGGACCTTTAAAGCGATCCGGTTTACGGGTTTTCCGATTCATAAGTATTGTCCTCTTCACAGAGAGAAATGCTCGTGTAACAATACATTGTGTAGTTCTTCCCTGTTTATTATCCACTCATTTTCCTAATATGCATAACACAGAAAAAAGACAGACAGTATTCTCCACGTGTAGAAAATGTTTATTGACGAGTCCTTTGGAACAGCAACATGTGAAAATATCTAACCAGTTAAACTCCAACTTAAAGCAGACTGCTGGTACATATACATTTTCTTGAAAACATACAACTGAAACATATTTGGATGCATAGTAAGGTCTTACTTGGTTTGTATCATAGGTCCTTTAATATTACTATAAATATACAGTAGAAAAAAGGCTGTACAGGTTGAAGAATAAAACATTAAAGATTCAGAAACAGGAACTCTCCAGTCATATGATGACTGAGGACTACAGAACAATGTGTCTCCACTCATCCATCCATCCATTGATCTGTCCCTCCCTTAATTCTCCACCCATCACCACCGCTGGCTCTCAGGGTGGCGTTCTCACTTGGCTTGGGCGTTCATACTCGTCCTGCTCTTGCTCGCACACTCACACACACACATACACACACACTCTCAACATACTCGCTCAGCGTCTGGACAGGTCACCTCCTGTGAAGAAGAGAAACAGATGGCATCATCATAACAGCAGCTGACAAATGTAATCCATGCAAGTCATCTAGTGTCTGTAATACGTGTGTGTCAGTCAGAAGAAAGAGAACTAGTAATGGCAGCTAATATATGTAAGTGTGTGTAAGTGTGTGTGTGTGTGTGAGAGCAGCCACACGCTATCAGAGATTGATCGCCGTAACGACCAAATCCGTCAGACGTGATGTCCGCGGGAGTGTAGCGTTGGGAGGAGAACGTGAGCTGGAGGGGGGAGGGGGGGATGTTCTGAGTCGTATGTGGCTACATCCAATTAGCTAACGCAATCAGCCATGTTGATGAATGGATTAGCACATAATTGCTTCAGAGGTGGGATCCTTGATTGAATTATTCATGGTGGGCAAAGGCAAACGTATGTTTCGCTAAGATTAGCGAAGTGTGTGTTAGTGTGTGTGTGTGTGTCAGCCCTGGCGTTAATGGAGAGTGACAGAGAAATTGTATTGAGAGAGGAAGAGGCAGACGATGATGGTTGAGTGTTACTGAGCCGCCGTCTATGGGGGTCAAACTTTCAATCAGTGATGTTACAGTTAAGCTGTTATTCAATTATTCATCGAATATAACACGCCTATCACTTGCACTTTAATTACAATCTGTGTATATGTATACGCCTATGTACATACACCAATATATCCTCATTTGTATACATTGTCTTATCAGCACTTTACTAGTTTGCACTCTGGTTAGATGCAAAACTGCATTTCGTTATACTTGTACTATGTGCAATGACAATAAAGTTGAATCTAATCTAATCTTACAGCAGGTGTTTTTCGTGCGTGCGTTCCAAAAACTGACCAGTGTATACCCAGAGTCTGGTAAACAACAGAGACGGTGAGCACATGCTGTGTGTTTCACACGGCTTGCCATCGTTGGAATCCAAATGGAGAAGGTCAAGTAACAGACAGTGGATTATATAACAGCACAACTTGACCTTAACAAGTGTTACTACTGTACGGCAGCTGCAACACTATCTGTTTGGTTTTCAGCTAATGCGGTGATTTACAACCAAGGGAACGTGTACCCAAGGAGGTACTTTTACTGTTGCAAGGGGGTACTAGGGAAGATTGTGGAGGAGCTCAATTCATTTGAAAAAAAAATCCCCAAACAAACAGAAAATTCGGCTGGAGTTGAGGGTACACCCTGGACAGGTCGCCAGACTATCACAGTTCTGATACATAGAGACAGACAACCATTCACGCTCACATTCACACCTACGGGACATTTAGAGTCAACAATGAACCTGCATGTCTTTGGACAGTGGGAGGAAACCAGAGAACCCGGAGAAAACCAACGCTAACATGGGGAGAACATGTAAACTCCACACAGACGGGCCCCAAGCTGGATCCAAGCCCACAGAAAATTAAAATTTGATTAAATATATCCACATTAGGGCTGTCAAAGTTAACGCGATAACGTGTTGACGCAAATTTGTTTTAACATCACTAATTTCTTTAACACGTTAATGCATCTTGTGATTTTTAGGTTGCAGCAGAATCAGTTTTAAACCTACAGTGTAATACTGGTATCATATGAAACTATAAAAACCTAATGAATCCATCGGTACCAACAATGTCATACTAGCTTTTTGCGAAAGAGGATAAATAACGCTCCAAGCTTACGCAAACTTTTGGCAAAGAAAAACTAGCATTGCCATTTTCTAAGGGGTCCCTTGACCTCTGACCTCAAGATATGTGAATGAAAATGGGTTCCATTGGTACCCACGAGTCTCCCCTTTACAGACATGCCCACTTTATGATAATCACATGCAGTTTGGGGCAAGTCATAGTCAAGTCAGCACACTGACACACTGACAGCTGTTATTGCCTGTTGGGCTAAAAAAAGTTGGATTAATTTACAATTAATCGCAATTAAATATTTTAATAGATTGACTGCCCTAATAAATACATATACCAGATAAAAAAAGCACATTAAAAAATAAATAAATAAATAAAAAAAATAAAAATTTTGTTTAGTTTAAGTCAGTTCAACATGTTGAACGATAAGATTTGGTGCCTTTAATCTGATTTATCTGAGATTTTGTCAGGTTTCACTGCACAGCGATAACATGTTTAAGGTGGTTCCTCAACTTTAAATGAGCCACCATGCCAGCCACTCATGTGAACACTGATAAAGGACGCGCTGAATGTTTAATCATGTTGCCGATATTTCAAAATAAACTCTTATCACTCGTTCAAGGTGTATGAGAATGATAAGAATCCTGTTTTCTGGCTCACATGATGTTAGTCTAGATTAGCTAGGCCACATTCAAAGAACAGGTCCAGAGCAGCAGCAGTTTTCTGTCCTGTGTGATTTAGCCCCTTTGAAAAGATGTTTTTCTCTTTTATTACACTACCAGTAAAATGCAATTATCATGTGAGTGAAATACATTCTGCAATACACTACTAGATATGTATATTTTTCCCTGTTGGGAACATGACGAGCATTTCCCTGCCTTTCCTCCGTGTCTGCTGTGCAGCCTGGAGTGTGCAAATATGTTTACATGTATTCAAATGTCTGGGTTCTCACACTGACTGTGAGAGAAGAACACGCAAATCCATTCGGCCACATTCATTATTCCCCTACCTTGGCAGCTGGTGCATTCGCAGCTGTGGATGACGGGCAGGACGACCGGCTCGCTCTCTCCGCTCTCACACTGCAGGCTGAGGAAACGGACCGGGGTGTCAGGGTCCAAACGGTAACTACAGCACTCGCACACTGACTGCAGGTACGGCTCCTGTAGAGGAGGAGGGAGGGAGGAGAAGAAGAAGAAGTGAAAGGAGAGCCAGAGGGATGAGGTGGAGGCAGCCAATTAGGAGAAGATAATATGATGAGGAAAGAGTGAAATTAGAGGGAAAGAGAGAGAATAAAATTGTATTAAGAGGTTGGATGTCAAGGAAGAGAGGAAAAAAGGAGGAGAGAAGAGGCAGGTGGAGAAATTAGAACCACTAATGAGACAGTGTGGACTACAGTATACAGTATACAGTATTGAGGACAAATATGACCTCTATATGGGGGAATATATATCTACAACACATCAGACAGTAGTTGAATGAATCTTGATTTGAATGAATCAAATCCAGATGTGTATTTTAAAAAAGGCGTCGCTCACACCGAAGAAGCCACGGAGAAGTATAATCAAACTACGCAGCTCTGCAGAGCTTTTTATTAGCTAATTGGTTTCATTGTCCAAACAAAAACTCAGCTCTCATAAATCTTGTTTCAGCCAGCCGTCTAAAGCAAATGAGCTCCGATAAGCTCGCTGTACGCTGCCCATCATCAAACGGCAGACAGCTGCTGAACATAGTCGAGCAATTAGCAGCTAAGGTTCCAGATATTTCAGGAGTTGATTGACAACAAAACAAAACTGAAAGGAGAGTGAATGTGGGAATTAATCATCGGGTGTGGCCAGAAACACGACTCCAAATGAATGTTTCGATTTTCTTTTGCCACTCAGGGGGGAAGGGTGGGAGTGGAATAAGATGAAAACACAGCACTGATGTGTTATCAATATATAAAGTTGTTATAAGTTTTAGCTTACAGTGTGTACACATCCAGCAGACACAGAGCAACATTAGGAACATTACAGTGGGTTTATCAGTGCTTTTCCACTAAAAACAGCTGTCTGCTGCTGTACGCTGCTGAGAGCAGTGAGATTCAACCAAAACATTAAAGGCCTTTACATACTGGGGGCAAAATACTCTAAACACTGATATGTCTATGGCTTTTATTGTGAAAGGTAAAGCCCGGGACATACAGGGAACATCAGGAGCGCATGGCGACTGCATGATTCATGCGTTCATGCTGCGTTTCAGCTGCTGCTGCCACCCCTCTCTTTCTACATATAGTTTGCCTTTTATAATGGCCGTTTCATTTCATTATAAATGTCATTTATATTTATTTTAGACAGAGAAAGGTTAAGAAGCGCGTTGTAATTTGTAAATAATTTTAGCTTAGAATGAGCCGTTTATCTTTACATAGGG
The DNA here is from genome assembly GCA_916701655.1 of Sebastiscus albofasciatus. Taxonomy (NCBI): domain Eukaryota; kingdom Metazoa; phylum Chordata; class Actinopteri; order Perciformes; family Sebastidae; genus Sebastiscus; species Sebastiscus albofasciatus. Next base: position 8,352 of record CAKAOI010045501.1, read on the forward strand.
AGCAGGTCCTCTTATATGGAGCCGGCTGCCATGTTTCTACAGTAGCCCAGAACGGACAAACCAAACACTGGCTCCATTCACGTTTTCATGTTTTGGCGTCGGCCACCGTAGTTCTCCTACACGCTTGACACACGGGAGAAGCTTTAGTTGGTTGCAATAAGACTGCAGACTTCAAGTCATTTTGGTGATCTTAACTGTCATGGCCATTTTCAAAGGGAGCCCTTGACCTCTGACCTCAAGATATGTGAATGAAAATGGGTTCTCTGGGTACCCACGAGTCTCCCCTTTACAGACATGCCCACTTTATGATAATCACATGCAGTTTTGGGGCAAGTCATAGTCAAGTCAGCACACTGACACACTGACAGCTGTTGTTGCCTGTTGGGCTGCAGTTTGCCATGTTATGATTTGAGCATATATTATTTTTATGCTTAATGCAGTACCTGTGAGGGTTTCTGGACAATATTTGTCATTGTTTTGTGTTGTTGATTGATTTCAAATAATAAATATATACATACATTTGCATAAAGCAGCATATTTACCCACTCCCATGTTGATAAGAGTATTAAATACTTGACAAATCTCCCTTTAAAAGGAAAATTTCCCGTTATGGTACATTTTGAACAGATAAAAAATGTGATTAATTTGCGATTAATAATGTTAAATAATTAATGATGAATGCCTTTCAAGTCACTCAAAAGATACATTACATGACAATCAGATAAGTAAAAAAAAAAAAAAACCCAGGCAGTTAAAACACAATATAAAGCACAGCATTAGGAATTAGGTGATAATTTGGCCTTTGTAACTCTTGAAAAACAAAAAAAACAGCCTTGATGTTTTGCACGATAGAAGGTAGCTTCTTGGAAGTTGTTCTCATGTGTCCAATTAGCGCAGGCAAAGACCCACGGAGGAGAGAGATTGTGGAAAAGTACAATATGTGGCGGCAGAGAATGACAGATGATAGGTGGAGAAGAAGTAGGTGAGAGGGATGAGGGAGTGCGGGATCAAAAACACCTCAGACCTCTCTGTAAAATAGTTATTAGTGCTTCACACACACTGAAAAATCCACAGTGTGTGAATATGTGTGTGTGCCTGCATGCATTCAAGACTTCAGCAGCTGGTGTGGTAAAGAGCATGTGCGTTCCTGCTGCCTTCAGTCGCGCTTATCAATGATAAAGGGAACTTCTCTGCGCTGCCTAGTCACTGGTTACCATCCCTGGTTGCCACAGTAACGGGAGGTAATGACACATTTGGCGGAGCTGATGTTTATTTTTGCTAATCTGACTGACTCTATTTTTACCGTCACGTATGGGTGCCAAGGAAGAACAAAGTCACCATGGTGATGAGGTGATGAGCTCGCTGTCTTACAAGGAAGAAAAAAACAAGGGAGGGAAGGCAGCGAAGAAACAGATAGAATCACTAACAGACTCTACACGTGACCCCGACACAAAACTCCTACTGAAAACATCTATATTTAGACCACTGGGGACTCTACTGAATTATGTATTTTGTTTACCTGCCTACATGTGAACTGTGTTTTTTTTTTAAAAGCTGACAGAAGGTAAAATGATCAACTAATCAGCTTTTTATCGTGCACATTTTAAGATATTGTTTATCTATGAACAAGTGAGACTACGGCAGGTGTGAGCAGCTGCACGAGGCCACATGTTTTACCTCATTTTATTTTGCAAAAACAATCGTAAAACCCTGATGCTGGGTCCCGCTTCAGGAGGAAAACAGATGGACAATTTGGCTTACTCAGCGATAATCCTGATTATTTTCTTGCATCTTGTGAAAAATGTTTTAATGGTTTGTGGCTTTGTTAGGATTTGTAGAGAGAAATTTGTTTTTTGGCACCATCCACATAACATAAGTCTGGCAGACATTCCTAATTAAATGAATATAGCAGACATCCCTAACTTTATGGGCTGATGTTCTATGTGATTAAACAGAATTAGCAGCCCTGATGGGCAATTTGCAAAGAATTACAACCAACAGCTTGTTTTTTTTCTGTTCCAGTTCTGGTCCCTGTATTGATCTTTATCAGCTGTCACTCGTGTCGAAGTCGATACTGATCTGTGTCGCCTGATATTCACAGAGTAACATCTTCTCCGTACCTCCAGGATGACATCAGTCCTGGACAGACAGCGTCCCCTGCAGAAGCTGACCTCCACGTTGTCAAGCCGACAGTCTCCCTTGGTGATGTTCCTGACCTGCACGTAGCGACGACACTCGGGCACGGGCTCGTCTGATGGAAACACAGAGAGGAGAGAGGGAGGAAAAACGGCATAATGAGATTGGACAGAGCAAAGGAAGGGTGGGGGGGGTAGAAGAAAGGAGATTATGAGAAACCGTAATATTTTGCATGAAAGAAAATGTGAGGAAAAAGACAATAGGAGAGCGAGACGGAGCCAGAGTTCCTTCCAGAGAGCACGGTGACATTGCCACGCTCCCTCGCAGCAAGTGACATTTCCTCCACTGGGAGACAGATTAAAGCCTCAATGTAGGTTAAGTAATGTAATCTCTCACTAATTGGGCGCTGCGGTTTTTAAGCTAACTATAAAATGAACTATGAAGCATGCAAATCCGATGAAGCGGTTTGGAGGTCACGCGATGGAATAACGGGAACCGTTGTGATTTTGTATGTTTGTTTGAGATTTCCATGTTGTAGTGTTTCAATTGATCCACATGACCATACATAGCAAAGCATATGGTGATGAACCTGGGTTTAAGATGGCAACTGAAACAACGGCCAACGAGAACACATTGTGAGATGTGTTTTTCCTGCTCACTGTAAGTTGTACTGACCTGGAAACTGCTTTCTGCAGACTGGACAGCAGCTGCCTGGCTCCTCCACCTTGACCTCCCCCTGAGAGAGAGAGAGAGAGAGAGAGATAACATGACACAACATTAACATTCTTCCGATCAGTCTCAATGAAAACAGACAGATGCATAATATAAATAGAAAATTGAGAAACACACCCCTGGGAACTGGCAGGGCAAGGAAAAAACTATGAAAACACAAAAACTATGGTCCACTTCGGTGACCACTTGGGACATCACACCCAATACAAGTTTAAACATTATGTGCAATGTCAACCAAACCAAGGACAAAATATTATTTACGTCAATAATCATCTAAAAAGTAAAAGAAAGGAAACAGCATTATTTTCCCGAGGCTGAGAGTCATGACAGCCATGCTAGCAGCTCTGTGAGGCTGAACTTAGACACAGTTGTGCTATGAACTCAATGTTAACGTCAGCATGCTAAGGTGCTCACAATGGCAACGCTAACATTCTGGTGTTTAGCGGGAACAATGTTTATCGTGGTCACTATCTTAGTTTAGCATAGAGCATGCTAACATTAGCACTAAACACAAAGTACAGCCGAGGCTGCTGAGGAATGTCTCTAGTTTACTGAACACATTGAAATTTGACCTGAAGATGGCGCTGGAGTGTCAAACTCATTTTAGTTCATGGGCAACAACATACAGCCCAATTTGATCTCAATACCAACACCTCCAAATGTGTCGCTTTCTTTTCGTGTCAAGAATTGCAAGTACGTTCTGAAAACGTTCACAATTAATGAAAAATCCATTTACAACATTTACAAAACAGATGATGAACAGCCTGAGATGTCTCGCCAATCTCTCGGCTACGCCTAAAAACAGACGGCTGTTTCCTCAAACCTGCCAACAATTCATTTATCTTCTCTGTTCTCAGTTGTCCTTGCAAGTTCTTGTATTTTACGCCATGATGAGTCTGATATTGGCACAGAGTATTATATTCCTTGAGCACTGAAAGGTGCTGTGAACACACCAAGCACACTAGCTACCCATTTACCTCTGTGAAGAAATAGGAGCTGGTTCATTTTTCTTGGAAAACCTGACACTGTGTCCACTTTTGTCCTTTTTTTGACAAAGACATTTTCCATTGGCAGCTCCTGCATCAACAGCAGCCTACGCTTGACAGTGTTGTGTCACGCAGCCTGTACGTGAGCATGTGGGATATATTATAGCGTATCCAGTCCAGGACGGCGTCAACCCCAGTGGACAAATAGGAATAGCAGTTAGCATTTTATTGGAATGAATGACTTCTCTGCACTTTGCAAAGTCATCCAGCGGGCTGGATTGGTCTCTTTGGCGGGCGGTTCTGGCCCTTGAGTTACAAGTTTGACACCTCTGCGCTAAGTTATTAAAATTCATGGAGAGAGAGAGATAACTGCTCTGTGTACTCAACCATAGATCAAAAATGTGTTAGGGGAAAAAAATTGGATAAACAGGTAGGCATTTTAATATTTGCTTCCTCGTTGTCACTTGTTCTAAGAATTTGGAGTGTCTGGATTGCCTTCCTGTTTTATCTAAATTCAACTTGGTAAATTTCACGGTAGACTGAGCTAGAAGAAATGCCAAGGGATCACCAAAGACACTGGGATAGACCACAAATGTCATGTTTCATGGTAATCCATCCAAAAGTTGTTGAGATGTCAGTCCAGACCAAAGTGGTGGATTGACCGACATTGCCATCCCAAGTGCCATTTAGCATGGCTAAAATATATCATTTTAAAGAAATACACTAGGACGTACCGGTACAAACTTGTGAGAATCGACTGGGTTAAAACTAGAAGACGATGAAACATCGGTCCCAGTTCTCACCTCCTGAGTATGGACTGATTTAGACTTGGGACAACAACATGGATCATGAGGACCAGTGTTGAGATCCGGCATTAAAGATGGGAAATTAAACCAGAAATAAAAAAAAGGCAAAAAAAGTGAGACATAAAGACCCAAAAATAACAAAGAGAGTGAGACAGTGACACAAGGACACAAAAGGACGTGAGAGGAAGGAGAGATCCAGAAGAGTCCAGAGAAAAAGCAAAGGGTGTCCCGTGGTGTTTCTGTCTGAGAATAGCTGCTGTTAGTATGCAGAGTCTCACACACACACAAACCGTCTGACAGCAGGCTTCAGCACCCCCATCAACACCAGCCTCAGCTCACCCCGGAAACTTCATCCAACTAGAAAATGTCTCCGACGCACACACACACACACACACACACACGCACACACACACGCCTCCCCCTAACTGTTCACCCCGAGGACTTGTCCTCCCACTCTGCACTGCCGCCAGCCTCCCCTCAGGGGACGGAGGGATGAGGGAGCCCACTCACTTAAAAGGGTGGGAGGTCACGAAGACGACCATTTAAAGTCCTTTAAGTTAAGAAACTGGATGTGCGTAATGCGTCTGTCTGATGCAGCAAAGGGGGGGAGAAACGGTGTGAAATGTAGATTCCTGGTTATTCTAAAGGAAAGGCCACTTGGCATTTAAAGTAAAGGGTAGTTAAATTTGTGTCGTCTACAGATCTAGAAATAAGAGCTCTATTAATATGTCTGGTAGGGAAAAAAGTGTCAGTGTTTGAGTGGAAAGCATCTTGATAGCTTTTATGATAACAGAACCTTTAATCCATTACCTTGAGAAGTGCCTCCCAGCAGATCGATGGAGGCATGTTGGGAGATTCATTTTGTGCTTTAACAGTAAGCCGAGTCATAAATAACAGAGTGCGACGTCAGCAACCAATTCTCAGCCTGTCAGGAGAGGGAACACTGCGCATTAAATGACCTTTTCATATTGGCCGGAATAAGGAGTGCTTCCACTGAGGCATAACTTAACTTAGTGCAGCCAGGTGAGGAGACATAGTTACACAACCGGGACTCTCCAGAGGCTACCGGCGAGCAGACCTGTGTGTACGCCACAGGTGGAACGCTCAGTAGACTATTTCCTTTGTTGGAGCTGGGACTGTGCAATCAACCTCTCCTTTAAAGTTCTGGATGTCAGCAGAATTTATTTTTACCTGAGCCTTTTATACGGCCCTGGTGTGCTAAAGACATAGATTCAGCTTACTGTGTCAAGGGTGAGGTTGACTTTCTTACTCTGACTTTTCTCAACTTCATCCCTATGGAGAGAAGATCTTTTTATAAATTAAGCAGTGGGTCGCTTTCTATTTAAAGGGTCACCCAAATTACACAAAAACATATTTTCTCACTTACCTCTTGGGGTATCTAGTCATATAGATAGTTTTGCTTTCATTTAACCCAGATTTTAAGACAAGAGAATCAACAAAAGAAGAATAAAACTCCACATGAAAATGAGTTCTTCTTTGTAGTCCTTGAGAGAGGAAGGAGAGAGCTTTCATATCAAACAAACACAGATTTTCATTCAATTGTGCATCTGATAAAAATAGAGAGGGGAAAGACATGAACTGGAGAAGAGAGGGAGAAGGAACCACATGAGAACACTTCACATCAGAGAAAATGTTTGTGGCATCCCACTGAGGCTGCCGTCATGTTGTTTTTGAAAAAAAAAAAGAAATGCATGAGGATTGAAATAGTTTTTCTCCCAAATATGAACAATTCTCTCGATGATTCTTGGCTGCCACTCAATATTTAAAGGGTCAGTTCAGCCGAAATTACACTCTCTACGTAGCCATGCAGTTAGTTTTGGTTTTGTTTTCCATGTTTTGAGACATCGGTCTCTGACTTCTCTTATCCAGTCCTGCTTCAGATTGAAATAGAGGGCAACAACAGGACCTGAAAGAGCAGAAAAGCACTTTCTTAAAAATTCACTTTGATTGTGGCATCCCACTGCGGCTGTTGATGAGAGAGAAATTAATGATAATTGAAATAATTCTATTTTTAAACATCCTTCTACAACCCTTCTTCTCTCCATGTGTGCTGGCTGCAACTCTGTGCCGTTTTTAGCGGTAGGCTTGATTGGTACACCACATAGAAATAGAATAGGAATAGAACGGACATCGAACTGTTTTCTGTGGTCATTTGATTAGTACAAAAGAAAACAGTGACCATTATTAGCTGTTATGGTGTCAAAAGATGTCAGTGGGGCTGTTAAGTGTGGTCCAGCTTGCCGGGAAGAGAGAGCGGACACAGCTCCGGACACAGGTGGCTGGCTAGTTAGCTAGGTAGTTTGTCCTTCTCCGGGGGAGTGGGGAGTGAGGTTTACTGCAAAACCTCACCTCAGTGAGTCCAGGACTTGCTGTAAGTCAGCTAAGTTTATACAAAAGTTAGCCTGCTACGGTGGGTCGCAATGGCAACTGTAGTGTACGTATAAAAATGGCCGCCGGTCTGACCATTGTGTTACGTCGATTTGAATGGGAATGTCCGTTCTACTCCTATTCTATTTCTATGGTCCACCACATGTTCCCCATCCGGATGAAATGTGTTCATTTCAGTGATCCCAACCTGTCCACTAGTGCCATTAATCAGGTTGAAGTGTTTATTTGTCCAATACTTTGGTTTATAACCAGATACCTGCAAAACTAAGGACATTCCCATCAGCCTTAGCGGTACTTGTTCAGTGCTAATTAGCATATATTGCTGGCTAACATGCTCAACTAATATGATGAACATGGTAAACATTATGCCTGCAAAACATCAGCATGTTAGCTTTGTCATTGTGAGCATGTTAGCATGTTGACATTTAGCTCAAAGCACTGCTGTCCCTCAGAACAGCCTCACAGAGCTGCTTTTGTGCCCGTAAGTACTCGTAGTCTTGTTAAAGAGCTCATTCATTCACTCTAATTACCCTTTAAATGTGGCATAAGAGTTGCAGCTGAGGAACAAGGAGAGAAGAAGAATTGCAAAAAGGATGTTTGGGAGGAAATACTTTCATCCCAAAGAGAGCAGCCTCAGTGGGACGCCACAAAACGATGTTTAGTTTAACATTGTCATAACCTTGTCCTCTATTTCTGTAGCCGAAGCAGGACTGGATAGAATCTGTATTTATGTGGTGCCAAAACTTCCACCTGTCTCAAAATGTATTCATATTTTATATGGACTTCATTTTTTTTCCTTCATCTGCCTGCAGTCGTACAGCGCGCATACATAATTGACCACTCGGCTCGCCGTCTTCTGCGAGGTGACCAGCTGTTAACCGCTCATACAGTACGCGTATGATTGAGCATTATGTGCAAAATGAAGCCAGTTATTTCTGTGATGTCACCAGCAATGACAAGCCTTGCACTAGTACCCATAATTCCTCATGCGTGATGATCCAATTACCCGAACAAAAGGCAAAAAGTCGCTGCAGGAAAAGTTAATTGATGAATATTTAAAAAATCTACAGCAGATATTTGAATATAACATATATATAATGTTCTTAATACCTAAAATTGTGCTTTATATATCATAATTTAGAATAGGTTTCAGCCTTTGCAAATTTTGGAATGAAAGTGAATTATACTTAACGAGTAGAGCAGGTTTCAGTGTTTCATGGGAGGTAGAAGGGGCACGACAAAAGGAAAATAATGCAGGCTTGTGGGAGGATCGGACAGTCAGGTTATTGATCTACTTCAGCTGGCGACTTGCAGAGAACATCCCACACATTCTTTAGGGAGCAGAGCATTTTATTCCCTCGCTCAGAGTAATTGAGATGTTTGTGACCAACAGAGCTGTTGGTCTCAACTGTACCACCCCGGGGTAAGAGTGGCGATTGAGTGGACTGATTAGTTTGTCTGGGAGACTGATCGTGCTCTCTGTATGTGAACCTTCATCTCTCTTCTACCTGGATTTGGAAGCAGTAGGTTGCACACACCCCTGCAGGACAGCAAATAGCTAGGACTACAAACGCAGCTCTTAGCTATACTCCTTCCTCAGAACCTTCAGAATATGGTCAAGTCTGGAGTTTGGTACTTTGTGCAGGTGTCCACATACTTGTGTGGGTTTGATTTTGTAGGTCTGATAGTGTTAATATCTCTGTGATGTCAGCTCACTTTTGACCCTTCAAGCGCTCCACCAACTGGGCTATGATTCTGCTGTTACTACTATAATTATTATTATACTTACGCAGCTGTTAGCCCAATTCAGTTGCTCCCAATCTTGCAGCCAGGGATCGCAAGATACATTTAAGGGCCATTAAGGGAATTAATAAAATATTCTCTAATAAGTAAAATAAACAGTTGGGATCTGCTGGCCTCCTTTTCTACAAAAGCATCTGTGGTTTGAAAGATGCCTGGTTTCAAATCTCAAGCGGTGCAACTGTGAGAGGGATCTACTTTGCAAAGATGGAAACACAGAGACAGTTATTATAGTTCATTAAGCTCTTCTCTGGAATAGCATGGAACTAGATGGCACTCGGTGTGTGGTGCTCAAAGCTAAAAAAACCCCCAAAACATTTGAAAAACTTGTTATGAGCAGTTTCATGTAGGAACTATTTTCTTTCTACCCAACTACAAAGAGACTCTGGTGCTTTTTTTTCTAGCAGCTGCTAGATGGTGCTGCGGTAGCACTGCTGCCATTCTGGACTGAAAACGCCATCATTTTTTATTTTTTTAGGTAAATCAACTTCCCATTACGAACACTTACATAGCCCTCATTTAAATCATTATGTCCTAAAAGTTGTAATATTCACCAACAGCTGAATCCAGAGTTATTTTCCTCGCCATAATGAACGTGCATCAGACCCACGGGACTGCACCGCCCTGCACGCTCATATGACGTATACGGTTCTGCCAGCTTGCTGCTAGCTGTATGCGGCTGTAATAATGGATATATTCGCTGTAATTTATCACTTTTATTATCTTCTAATACACCCATGGGCTGTACGCTGTAAGCCTGTACCGTGGTGGATGTATTAACGTCTCTGTTCCCAATCAACCGGCTATCGGCCAGTAGCTAGTAGTGCTAGCAGCATGACATCAACAGAATTTAATGGAGTTGAAGGCTATTTACTAACATGCAGGGCAAAAGCACAGGACACAACCTCTTCTACATCCATGGTCTGTGGTCTGTTGGACTCCATTTTGGATCCTTGACATGAAAAAGTTTGAGATTACTCTCAAAATCTGTGTGCTAGATTTTTCTAACTTCCATTCATGTCCATCGCTCACTTCATGCTCCTCTGGGAAGCTGCCGGGCAAAAAGTTTAATAAATAAATAAGCAAGTAAATAAACAGTTAGAATAGTATGCATAATTACAATATTTTTATAGTTCAACGCAGGCCATTTCAGTAGAGACATTAAAAGTAAATCGCCCAGGGTGCAACTTTGGGTTGAGTGTCTCGCTCAAGGAAATGCAGACAATAGGAACCGTGATCGAACCACCAACCTTGTGGTTAAAGATCGACCCGCTCAACACACTGAGCTACAGTCACTCATTAATGTTTACATCTTGCACTGTCACGAGCACAAGTCTGTGTACGTCTGAGGATTACCTTGGGTAATCTCAGGTCATGAGTTCTGGAAAGAGCGCTTTGAGCACCACAAGCCAAGTGCCATCTAGTTCAATTATACTGGAGAGAAAGCAGACACCTCTACGGCCGATACCTCCAACACTCGGCAACTCACACTCAAACAATCTAGACTGATAAATAGCACTACAGGTGAGAGGAAAATATGTATTTTTCATTTTGGGGTGAACTGTCCCTTTAAGGTTGTGCAAAAATGATGACATATGAACCCATTTATCAGCTAGTAGAGGTTTTGTTTCACTGTTCCTACTGAGGTAGCTATCCCTCTGTCTCTGGCTGTATCAGGCCATTGAGAGCAATGATGCAAGCAAGACATCTTTAACGCAATATTCACGCAAGGTTTCTGCCTTAATCCAGTAAAAGTTCCTTGATTTTTCTGGTATTTAGGACGAGCCAGAAAACAGACATTGCCACTTAATTTAATTCAAGTACAAATACACAATCAGACAGATGCCAATGAAGTTACTGAGTGCCAGTGTGTGTGTGTGTGTGTGTGTGTGTGTGTGTGTGTGTGTGTGTCTCACCTCATCGCAGCGGAGTGGCGGACATCTTAACTGGCACAGTTTTTTCCCGTTCACACAGCGACATGACAGACAGCCCTCCTCCCACTCGGATCCTGCCTGGCTCACACAAACAAAAACACACACAATATTTAGATTCACAGACTAGACTTTAGAGAAATGCAGGTAATGATGCCTCAAACAGCCTGATATGCACACTTTACTGTGAGTTAGTCAGTGCAGGTTTGATAAAGTGCAACTGGTCGTAGCTCGGGATCTATTCCCTCAGTGAATCCACTAAAGCTCTGGCTGCACCCTTGTGCATAATTTAGATTATGGGGGCCCGTTATGATGCTGTAATTATAACAACGCATAATACAGACTACATTATATATGTTATGTGTGTGTGTGTGTGTGTTAGCTATGGGAATCATTAACAATGCTCAGTTCTTACCCGTACAAAAGGCAGCGAGCAATTTTGCCGTAATAGTCGTGAAGGTAGTTAAATAGAAAACTATAGAGGGTTTTTATATGGACATTTGTCATCGCCAGCTGAAAGATATAGAGAAAGAGAGAAACAGTGTAGACAGAAAGAAAGAGACAGATAGGAAGAATGACTGAGAGGTGGAAGATGAAGGGAGGGAAAGACAGAGGAAGATGGAGGGATAAAAAGAAAAGGGATGGGAGAAAATGAGATATTGAATATGAAATCCTGTAATGAAAGCAGAAGAGGGACTAGTGAGAGATAAAGCCGGGGGAATGGGAGAGGAGAGAAAGTAACAAAAGAGAGAATGAAAGGCCCGAAGAAGAAAGATCAAGAGAGGTGGGGTGAGGGGGTTGGGGGGGGGGATGTGACCTCTTGTCAGTGTATGATTAATTCTTATAATCCTATAATATCCCCCTCCTTCATAAATAATTCCTGGCAGGCTTGCCCAGTTGCGGGTCCCAGTGCCGGCTTTCCACGGCACTTCCTCCATAATTGATGAGGCCGAGGGCCGGAGAGGCACGGCGGTGTAATGTGGCCCGCGGGGCATGTCACTCATCTTCTAATAGGCCCTTCTTTATGAGTAAATAACACAATGAGAGCGAATTGGAGGGAACGTAAACACCGCGCTACCGGTACGGTTCAGAAGCGCGACACAATGAGGCAGGTACAATGGGTACAAGCTGCCAGCTTAGCCGGGGCAGCAGATGTCTGTGTACTTTGGGTGTAAGCCAGTGTGTGTGTGTGTGTGTGTGTGTGTGTGTGTGTGTGTGTGTGTGTCCCTGGTCATGGCAGGGGCAGAGGGCAGGGATGACACAAACGCCCCCGGTGTTGCGGTACAGCCCCTCCCGACACACGCAGCCCTCGGCGGAGCGGCTGCAGTTGACGGGAGCGGGGGAGTAAATGTCTTGGCAGCTCCGCTCGCACAGCGGGACCTCCTCCGACACGCTCCTCCTCCACTGCTCCCCGTCGGGACATGCTGCAGAGGAGGCGAGGGAAAGGAGTGAGATGAGGGGGAAAGAGTTGTCAGGGAGGAGAAAATAGAAAGAGGAGGGAAGATGAGAGAGAGGAAAGATGGTAGGATGGAGAGGGGGAATTGATAAAGTGGGGAGAGAATTCAATGATAAATTGGTGAGGGGAAAGGAGTGCATTTGAAGGTACAGTATTACTCAGCATGACACTTTTTTTTCTCAATGTTTCTTTCTCTTGCTGTGGCACGAATTACATTAAACATTTAAAGGGATTGTTTGTAACTTTCAGAAATGCTTGTTAACAGCGACACCTGTGGCCGTTAAGTCAACGAAAGTCAGCGTCGCGCTTTGCTCGCTCTACATAGACATGAACGAGCATCGCTCAAAACAGTGAGGCGACACACGTCAGCTAAAACCACAATATCACTCTATATTTCAGCTGCTTGGCAGTAATGTTAGCTGACCAGACAAAGGTCTCTCCATGAATCACTGCTGATCCTAGTGTTGGCTTTTCCTGCTTCAGCCTCCGGGGCGGACGCATGCACGTGAGGTGGAGCGAGAACGCGCGCAGTGTGTGAGTGAAGGCAACAGGCAGAGAGGCAGAGGAGCAGAGGAGCAGAGTACAGCAGAGACTCCGGCCCTGGAGACCAAAGCTACGGTCTCCCACGCGTACTACGACTGCCGCCAACACTGTTTTGCAAGACGGGCTTCACTAGATACAGCCAAGAGGTTTTGGTGCTTCCGTGTAGTTTGTGTTGGAGTCTGAGTCTGAACAGCGTAGCCTCACACGAGTGCGCATATGCGAGCGCGCGTGGGTAACCGACCCGGTAGATTTATACGTGTAAAAAGTTACAAGCAGTCCCTTTAATAACCAGAGTAAATAACATGTAACACCAATTGACCATTCGCTAAACCCCTCCCCCAAACAGCAATTAACCAATCATAGCTTGGCTAGCCTCAATCTTAATGAAAATAAGACTGAGATCATTATGTTTGGATGACCTGACCTATTGGATGACTCCGCTGGTATTCTTGGCCTTTCGACCTTTTGTTAAACATCTCGGCGTGATTTTTGACAACAACTTCAACTTTGAGAAACAAATTAACTCAGTTGTAAAAAAAAAAAACAGCCCTTTTTCCAGTTAAGACTCTTAGCAACGGTAAAGGTCTTTCTGTCTCCCAGGGATCTCAATATGCTTTTATTACCTCTCGTTAGACTGCTGTAATTCTTTGTATGTGGGGGTAGAACAGTCGTCTCTTCGTCGGCTGCAAGTAGTACAAAATGCAGCGGCTTGCCTTCTCATTGGAAAAAGCAATCACCAGTTTTGGCGGCCTTCTACTGGCTTCCTGTCCGTTTCCGGATTGAGTTGTTTTAATATTCTATTGCTTGTTTGGCTAACACCACCTTATCTATCAGAACTATTGCACCTTCATACTCCAGTTAGAGCACTGAGGTCGACCAATCAGATGCTCCTTGATGTCCCCAGGACTAGACCCAAATCAGAGGACGCCTCTAATCTCTGAAACAGCTTACCTTTTCAAATTTAAACTGCTCAGACCACAGAAAAATAAAAATCGCTGCTCAAGACTCACCTCTTATCGCTGGCGTTTGATTACCTTTATCTTCTGTTGTGCTGAGACTCTTTCACTGCTGTTATGTGCACATTACGTTTATTGTTTTACTCTGTTCTTATTGTTGCTTTGCTTTGCACTGTTTGACTTGATAGTTTAGCAAGCATGACTAGACACAGTTGGCCTGTCGAGCTGTGGATTTCTCTACATTCCCAAGTTAATGGGGCTGTTTGAGAGCGCAGAAGCATGAAGTCTAATAAATCCCACTTGCACCGCCAGTGGTGACAATATGCTTGTTAGTCCTCATTTTAGAAGTCTTTATTCTTGTAACATTAAAGTGAAAACACAGTTTAAAAACAGGGTTGTGTTCTGAATGAAACAGTCTGATCTTACATTTGTCCTCATCATACTTATAATAGGATAAAACCAGCTCTAGAACAACGCTGTTTCTTTATTTCCATGTCTTCTACATGGATCATGTACCGTGGAAGGTAGGGCTGTGTATTGGCAAGAATCTGGCAATACGATACGTATCATAATAAAGGGGTAACGGTTCAACATATCGCGATGTATTGCGATACTGTAAGCAAGGAGATATATTGTGATTTTTTTCAAATCTAAATTTTAGGAAAACTGTTATAGCGTAAAGACAAACCATGAGGAGTAACATCATCACACATGAATACAACTGGACTCATTGAATCCACAATAGTCTCAGCTTTACAGTGATACCCAATTTATGTAATTCCAAGACTGTCCAGGGACCCCAGTATGCAGAATTATTAAAATACACCATTTTAGAATAGGCGAAAATAACACCTTTAAACTGCATTCAAACAACTGCATGTTTTTTTTTTTTTGCCTCAAACTGCATGTGATTATCATAAAGTGTTACATGTCTGTAAAAGGGAGACTCGTGGGTACCCATAGAACCCATTTTCATTCACATGTATTGAGGTCAGATGTCAAGGGACCCCTTTGAAAATGGTCATGCCAGTTTTTCCTCGATAAAAATTAGCGTAGTTTGACAGCCCTAATTCAAAATAAGGCCTATTTGATCAGTACAGTGGGACAGCAAATAGCTACGAATGCCATCAGGACCAGGGCTTGTTCTAGCTTTACAATGTTTAAAAGTAGTTCTAACAGTTTCATTGCGATGTATCTGTGAATATAAGCTTATTTTATTCATGTAGACGGAGAGAAGGGACTCAAATCACACCGTCTAAATGAGCAGTCTTTGAGTTAGAATGTTACCGGTCTTTTTATAATGAGTGACAAACAAAACTTATGTAACTTGAGGGAGCAGCTCGGCTTTCACATAATTCTAAAAAGCCCCAAAATGACTAGATCTAATTGGCACTACATTACACACGTAGATTTTTCTAGATCTATCTAGATCAAGGTTTGAGATAACAAGCATGAAAATCTGTTCCCCCCGTTCTCTCACATCAAAGCACACACACACACACATTCATTTCATAGGCAACGCTGATGCTGCAAGGCTGTCTGGACTGGCACAGCGTAGGAGGAGTTTATCCAATCATCTCGGGACGTTAATGAACTCACAGCAGTGGTCAGCTCATGGGTATCATATTGTCATCCCTGACAAGGTAGTTAAGATCTATCTTAACAGGAAACCCTGGATACGCTTTAAAGCGTTATTAAACAAGAAAAAAAAAACCTGCATTTAAGAGAGGTAACGTCTCTGAGCTAAATGTTTTACAAAAAGGAGATTAAACTTGACATTAAGAGGGCCAAATTGGGTAATAAAGTTAAGAAAAGAGCTGGCTTTAGAAGGCTTTTCATCAGATCTGGCTCTGGCCCAGGAGTTTCATACATTTTCCTCAAGATTAGATGTGCATGATTTTAGCAATGAAACTGTTAGAACTACTTTTAAACACTGTAAAGCTAGAACAAGCTCTGGTCCTGATGGCATCGGTAGCTGTATGCTGTCCCACTGTGCTGATCAAATAGGCCTTTATTTTTAACTAGGGCTGTCAAATTACGCTAATTTTTATCGATGAAAAACTGGCATGACCATTTTCAAAGGGGTCCCTTGACCTCTGACCTCAAGATATGTGAATGAAAATGGGTTCTATGGGTACCCACGAGTCTCCCCTTTACAGACATGCCCACTTTATGATGATCACATGCAGTCTGGGGCAAGTCATAGTCAAGTCAGCACACTGACACACTGATAGCTGTTGTTGCCTGTTGGGCTTCCAATAATAAATATATACATACATTTGCATAAAGCAGCATATTTGTCCACTCCCATGTCGATAAGAGTATTAAATACTGGACAAATCTCCCTTTAAGGTACATTTTCAACACATAAAAAAAAGGCCATTCGTTTGTGATTAATCACGATTAACTCTGGACAATCATGTAATTAATCGTGATTAACTATTTTAATCAATTGACAGCCCTGATTTTAATGTGTCATTCTGTCAGCCAAGGGTCCCGGTGCTATAGAAACAATCTACAATAGTTCCCATTGCAAAAAATAGCCATCATAAGACTCTGAATGACTCACTAGTTACAAAGTCATTTAAAAAGTTGATTAAAAACAAACTTTACCAACAGGGCGGGTCAGGATGCAAATATGGTTCTGCTCAACTTCATCTGTAAGCACTTCGAGGGCAGTACTAAGAACCATGCCAGACTGTTGTTAGTGGACTTCTTGTCAGCTGCAGGTGCTGAAGCTTACTGAGCGTTTTGGGTTGGACACTAATATTGTTTGGCTGGATTGCCAACAGATCTCAGAGAGTGAGAGTGAATGGACATTTGTCTGGACTAACTTTAACACCGACTGGCTCTCCCCGGCGCTGTCTCCTCTCTCCACTACACCAACGACTGCCGCAGTGAGATTAAAAACCAACCACACTGTGAAGTTTGCAGATGATACGGTTATAGTGAGAACTTCTAGACGTCATCACTCCCAACCCTGTCAAACACTACAATTAACGGTCAGGCTGTAGAAATCGTGGAGTCCTACAAGTACTTGGGCATTAAAATCCTTAAATAAACTGAGCTTCCATTCTAACACCAATATGTTGTGCAAAAAAAAAAAAGCCATCGGCGCCTTTTTTGTCTGAGGAAGCCGGCTGTTGGATGTTGACAGGTCCCTGATGACTTTGTGAAATAGATCTATCATTGAGCCGATTGTTTTGTTTCCCTCTATCTGTTAGTTTGCTTCTCTCTATCTAAAAAAGAAAAATTGCATTGACAAAGGTGACCAAGGTCTGGAGCAGTATCACCGATACTGATTTAAATCACAAACAAAGAAAGCAGAATCCATCCTGTCTGACAGCATCCACCCCTCCGCACCTATCAGACCTTGCCTTCTGGTTTCCACTCCTATTATTATTATACTATATTATTGTATTTAATTGCCTTGTGTGTATTTTTGATCTTGTGTTATTACTGCTGCACAATAAATTGCCCCTCTGTGGACGAGTTCTACGTGTGACAAGCGCTCAGTAAGATTCTGCAGGGAGCCGTAAATACTTTTTTGATGAACTGTTACAATATCCTTCGTCACAATTTATTCCCCACAATGATCAATAAAGCATCCCCCAATCTCCCCTCCTCTCACTCACCGCAGTCAGGGGCCGTGCAGGTCGTGGTGCGGTGCTCGGGGCCCTCGCATGGGGCCCCCCCGTACCGTCTGGGCTGCAGGATGGTTCGGGTGGAGCTCTGTTGCCCCGTACCACAGCTGGCTGAGCACGGACTCCACTGGGACCAGCTGGACCACTCACAGTCCACTACAGGGGTAATGGGAGAAGAATATAAAGGTCAATGTTCATTTTACCTGCAGCAGTAAAGCAGCATATAGAAAACATCTGTCATGTGAACACTATTTCTCAGCTCGCCCCAAATAAAACTACAATTGCGGACATTATATCCCGTATTGCTTTTTATTAAAGCCATTTGTTAACGACACCACCGCCTAAAAATAATGCTGAAATAGGCAACGGAACAAAATCCCCAATGTCAACATGAGATTGTGCACAAAAACTTTTTCATTACTGTTTAAATGTCGAGACAAAGTCTCACTAAAGACAGCTTGCTTTATTTTTAGATTTAGTTTCAGAGGTCTCTAGGGGGGGAAAATCAAGCATTAAGGAGAAGGCAAGAAAAAAGACTCGCAAAAACCAAATACATGTGTGTATCATTCCCTCTCTTTGAAAGCGACAGAACCTGTTGGGGGGGGTTAAAGGTATATTCCAGTAACAATCAACCCGGATCTTAACCTCATACTTTTTATCCATTATGACTATTGGTCATGTAGAGATGTGTGAAACACCGACTCTGGCAAGAACAAAGTGAGCTGATTGACTGTCATTACCACAAGCACTTACTATTGTGTGTCTGACAACGGGATTTCTGTTAAACTGAAGGTCTATTGAAAGCTATAGGAGGCAATAATCAACAATGTTCTTGCCAGAGTGTTTCCCAAATATTCACTATGGAAGTGTTGAGTAAAATGTTATCATGATCAATAATTCTCAAGATAATAATAGAATAACTCCCAGGTTGACAAATATCTGAATTTCCCTTTAAAGGGGACATATCATTAAGAATTTTTCAGTGCTTGTTTACATATATGGAGTGCCTCCCAACCAACAAACAAATAAGTTTATAAATAATAAATGAATAAATAAGTGAAATAAGGCAATAGGGGCTGCCTGGATCAGAAAACATGTGATTCAACAAGCCATTCAGATTTGGCTCCCCTTCCTATGTCACATGCAGGCTCATTAGAATAAACTGCCCACAGCTTGAGAACTACCTTTGCAAAGGTGCACCATATTTTTCTTGCTAGCCAATCAGAGCAGACTGGGCTTTTTCAGGAGGGGGGGGTCTTAAAGGAACAGGTGCTAAAATAGAGCGTTGGGTGAATACAGGTATATTCAGACAAGACAGTATGAGAACAATAATGTGTTTTTTGAACATTAAAACATGTAAACATGTTCTAGTAGAAACCTGAAATACAAGTATGAACCTGGAAATGAGCATGATAGGTCCCCTTTAAACTCTGTTAACCACTGCTCTCTGCGAAAGGGTGAATTCACTGCAACCAAATCCAGAGGGAGAGGAGAGCAAGAGGAGGATAAAAGGCACTGCTGATCAAATGATGACAGATAAAAAAACGTGTCAAATCACAGAGCTATTCCCACATTCACGTCTCTCATGAGGACATGAGGGGTTGCACTTTGTGACACTCTGCTCCCCGTTATCTTTCATCTTTCTCTCCCCCTGCTAGTTCAAGATGGTATCGTGTGTTTACGAAACAAAAGCCCCATAATGGCCTCTGTAGGCCGTGATTGATGTGGCTGTTGCTCAGTTATTTGAGCCGACTGTTGCAGCAGCTGTTACTAACTATAGATAGGTCGACGTATCTATCGTGGTCCTGACAGTTCAACCAAAAGATTATTGTTCCCGGTGCTTTCAATGCTAAAAGAGAGAGGGGGGGGGCCCTGTTAAGTGCAAGAAAATGCGTCGGGTAAGAACAGCTGTGACGGAAGCATCACTCACCATCACAGAGCTCGGAGGTGCAGTTGAACGCTCCTCTTTGGCACACGCTGGAGAGAGAAGAATCAGGTGAGTGGAATAATACGAGGGGAAAAACAGCAAGGCTGATATTATTAAACACTGAAATACACCGAGATACCGACGCAATCATCATGTCACACGGCCGAGCCCATCAGACTTATTAAATAAGTACCAAAACCACTTTGAGGAAGATGAGAGGACTTACGGCACGTCTGCTCGCATGCCAGACTATCTATTACAGCGGATATCATCGTGGATTGTCGTCGACTGTATAGTTCGACTGAGACAATGAAATTCAACTCTGCTAATGCCCCACAACACTTTTAAAAATTAACTCACAGATGATTTGCAATTGCATTACATTTATCATAAATAAATCAGACCATGGTCAACCTCTCAATGGTACTGGACAAGCAGCATGCCGACCGCCATCTACTGTAGCTAATACACCGACTGTGGATAAGAACCTGATACAAACCCATTTTAAAAAATTCAAACTATCCCTTTTAAAGTTAAAACAACATTTCCCATAATCCCCTGTGAATATGGTTGCAGACACAGTTTGTTACTTCTGTGCTTTGGCCAAATGCTTTTACTTTTACCTCAGTAAAATTTAAATCATAAGTTGAAAAAGAAAGGAAGATCGAGGTCTGGGCAGACGGGTGCACAAAGTGTCTGACTTTGAGACTGCATCCCATTTTTAACCATGACCACAATCAATCAATCAACCAATCAATCAATCATTCATAAGGACATAAAACAGAAGCAATGCTGATGAAAAACTATTTATGCCACCTCAGTGTAAATGTCTCAATAAGATTGCCAGTAAAATATTTATGGAGTAGTTTAATATCAGCTTCTCTTCCCCACCACAATCTTCTGTTTTTGCCCTTTAGCCACCATTTGAAACCAAGGCAAAGCAATTTTCAAACAAAACTGCACTACTACTCAGAAAACTGCACGAACTTTAGCAGATCCAGTAGAATGCAAAGTCAACCACTCTCACATCTCCTCATGTTCTTCGTGCTCCCCCTCGTCTTAAATGCATAAATGATAGAGGCGTACTTTGATCTTGGTTGCAGCCTGAATATGCTGTGAATAGGGCTGTCAATTGATTCAAATATTTAATCGCAAATAATGACATTATTGTCCATAGTTAATTCTGATTAATTGCAAATTAATTACGTTCAAAATGTACCTTAAAGGGAGATTTGTCACATATTTAATACTCTTATCAACATGGGAGTGGGCAAATATGCTGCTTTATGCAAATGTATGTATATATTTGGTATTGGAAATCAATTAACAACACAAAATAATGACAAATATTGTCCAGAAACCCTCACAGGTACTGCATTTAGCATAAAAAATATGCTCAAATCATAACATGGAGAACTGCAGCCCAACAGGCAACAACAGCTGTCAGTGTGTCAGTGTGCTGACTTGACTATGACTTGCCCCAAACTGCATGTGATTATCATAAAGTGGGCGTGTCTGTAAAGGGGAGACTCGTGGGTACCCATAGAACCTATTTTCATTCACATATCTTGAGGTCAGAGGTCAAGGGACCCCTTTGAAAATGCCAGTTTTTCCTTGCTAAAATTTAGCCTAACTTTGGTGTGTTATTTAGCCTCTTTCGTGGCAAGCTTTAAAACTGAGCCAGGACTTTCTAAAAGTTACATATAGTCCCTTTAACACATTATCCCGTTAACTTTGACAGCCTTAGTTGTTAATCACATGACAATGTAAGTATTATGCACAGATTTAATATCAACCAGATATTAAATGTTTCAGTAAAACTGGGTTATGATGGAACCTGCCCCAGTAGTTTTTACAATTTGTATGCCATTTAAAGGGAACATGGTTTGAAATATTTGACTTTTGTTTTTTATTTGACAAATTGACAAGGGCCACCTCCAGTAAATATCATTCAGAGGGGCCAGCTCTCTGAGCTACTTCATCAGGCCAGGTCCAGATCCATTGGTAAAGGACAGCCTGGCTGCTAACTACTACTATGACCCTGCTGGCTTAATGGTTAGCAGAATGAATGGATGAAACCATGTGTAGTGTATTACCATGTGTTGCAGAGGTGCTGAATGGCCGTTCCAGGTGGCAGCAGAGCTTCCGTGATCTCCTCGGTGCTGACGTTCATGCGTTGGTAACCAGTCGGCAGGGACAGTGGTGAACAGGGACAGTCGGCGTGGGACACGCAGGAGCCTTCCTGCAACACCTATGAGGGGAAGAATCAGGTTTTATCAGGGGTAAAATAAAATTACATCACAGTTTATCCAACTACACGCACACACACACACACACACACACACACACATGCACGGGTGTCCAAACCTGTCCAGGAGAGCAGCTGCACCCAGGGGTGCAGGGACCAGGTAGACACTGAGTGTGTGGCCACAAGTCCTCACAGGTATATGGACAGGAACCTGAACAGTTACTTGACACTTGCCCGCTAGGACACTCTGCAACACACAGATGAACATATAATGAATTATGTCTCACATATATTTTTAATACACTTGAGAACAGATTGTCTCAGCCACATTTGAGGTCACACCTTTGACTACATTACACTATAAATAAACTAACTGAAAATACCACTCATTAAGGTTCTTATCGGTTGCTTGGTAACCACTTTATTTAACTAGAATTCAGGAATAACTTTGCTCAGTAGAAGTATATTCAGTGATGTCAGTTTCTGAGTTTACCAGGCAGGCAGCTGTTAGTGTTACAGACAGTGTGCTGTTCAAGTGGTCCAACGCAGGCCGTCCCACCAGGCTCTGGCTCTCTAAGGACCGTCTTGTTCCGCATCGTCAACCCGCCACCGCACGTGGCGCTGCACTCGCTCCAGGGTGACCAATCGCTCAACAAACATCCCACTGGAGAGAGAGAGAGAGAGAGAGAGAGGGAGGACACAGATGGAGTACTGATAGGTTGATACTCTCAGTGAGTTAAATGTGTTTGTGTTTTAACACCAGGTTGAATTAGTGTTGGGTATTTTGTTCCAAGTCAAACCTGGACATGATGGCAGATCACAGCTTTCTGTCTGGGTGGTGTCACCACAGGAAGGACCGCCCTCTGTGCCCTGGCAGAGACGCGTCCTCATCATCTGGCCGCGTCCGCAGGAGGCCGAGCAGGAGCTCCACGGGCTCCAGGGCTCATAAACCGGGCACTGCAGCTTGGTGCACACCAGAGTGCCGTTCTCACACGCGCTGCAGATGGAGGGGTGTTTGGAGAGGTGACATAAAAAGCTTGAGATCATCAAGCTGGAAAAATAATGGAGCTGAACTCTAGAGAGAAGTATAACAGACCTGAACAGCCTATAAAGTCGGCTCTTAATGCGAGACATCCTCTGCTAATATCACAGACCAATTTGGACCAACTTTTGTACAAGCTTTTTCACATCTAAAAATAAAACAGACAGAAAGCTGTTCTCACCAGGCGTTACAGTCCACAGAAAGCTCCTCTTTAGGGATGAACTCCAGCGTCCCGTTGCCTGATGGGATACCACAGCGACACTCTGTCACTGGCACACAGTGGCCGTCCTGCAACAACTGTCCCTTCGGACACCGACAACCTGAGAAATGAAAGTTAAATGAAGGAGAAATATAGAAACAGACTCTTTTAAGCTACTGTTCATGCTAGAAGTCATAGATTACCTGGGTGACATGCTCCTTGGAGACACTGCACATGCTCCCATAAGTCAGTGCAGCTGCGAGGACATTGATTGGCACAGCTCTCTTGGTAGGTCCGCCCCCTATCCTCACAGCGCTCACCTAGGAAACAAGGAAAATCAATCTTTCCCACTTTTCACAAATAAAGAGATGAGCGAAGCTCGGAAAGCTTGTGCACCGCAGAAAGTGACTTTCTTTTTTGGCATTGTTAGAAAGGAATTGGAAAGACTCGCTTGGCATGCAACAAAAGGATTTGAACCCACAGCATCATATTTTTGACAGTATGTAAATGTGGAGTACCTGGGCAGAGTCCGGTGTTGCAGCTCTGGCTCTGCGTCTGTTGGCTCTTACAGCGGGGTCCCGGAGGAGAGGCCAGGGGCTGTCTGTAGCGCTGCCGGACTCCACCGCTGCAAGGCTCTGCACAGACTGTCCAGGCGCTCCAGACACTCCACTGACACAGATCTGGATGGGTAGAATGATTATCACGACGAGCATCAGCTCTGTTCTCGTCCTAATTATAATGACCGTAATTATCATGATGGCTGCTGTAATAGCTTTAATTGTTGTAATCATCATCCGCGATAACAAAAGCGTATTTACTGTTTGTTGGACTCGTGTACGAGCATACTCGAGCTGGTGAGATGTCTGATGTCTTATGTCAGAGATAAGAGTTTCTATTTATTCCTAGTAAATGAAACCACTGATAATCCTCACTGAGCAATTTTAGATATCTGGACTCACTATGATGAAGTACAAGACTTTAAATATTTGACATGCAAGGTCCATTGGGCATAGTAGTAAGTCAGAGACATTCATATCCAAAGGGGTAAGGGCCAGAGAAGAATGGAGGGATGGTAAAGTTGAGTTCAGGATGAATCATTCTTTGCACACACACACACATAACACAAAATCCAATCAGCCTTACAGTGAAACGAGAAATGCACAAAGCCATTTTTCACTGTGGATGCCGATTACAAGCTCTTACGCTATCTACTGTTGTTAAGTATTAATCTGAACTGACACATAATAAATATTCACAGGAAGAACAATAAAAAAAACCTGGTACCACACTTTAGATTATTTCTAGAGATTCCAGATCAAAAATCATAGTTTTCTGTTTCAAATGCTCCCCAAACCATGTATTAATGGTTCAAATGACCCATTTGTGCTGGAAAACTGGGTGTGACTTTCTGCCAGTTTTCTAATCTGGAATGAATCTTACTTGCCGGATCGAGACCACTTTGTGCTGATGAGTAATTCCACATCTGAGTGAACAAAAATGACATTGAGTTCCCCCAAGGCTCCCTCTAAAACCATCTCCCACTAGTTCAGATTGTGGAAAACAAAACATCCAATCGTAATTATGTGATTTTAACAGATTTACGTATATAACAATATCACCAGGTGTGAGAATACATCTAGAATGTAAGTATATCTCAGCAGGATTTCGAAAAACCTATTTATGGGTTATCTTTAATAGGCTCAACTACTGTAATTGTGCCTTCAATCGTCTCTCTAAGAAGTCAATCAGGCAGCTGGATGTCAGAACAATGCTGCTAAACCCTCACTAAGACTAAGATAGTGGAAAACGAGTCCAGTTCTCAGGTCTTTGCACTGGCGTCCTGCGTGTTAAATAATAATAATCTTTTACTGAATGCTTTGGGGCTAAAGTAGATATGTTCAAGACCTCTCTGGTCTTCTGGGACGGGTCTGCTCACTATTCCCAGGGTCAAAACTATACATGTACGAGCAGCATTCACTTTTTAAGCACCTATCACCTGGAATTAACTCTCACAAAACATTTTAATATTTCTGTTTTCAACTGTCCTTTAATAAATTAAATCCTGAGCCATTTATTTATTCCTCTCACTGGAGTGTTCCTTTCTTCTGTTTGTTCTATGTTATTAACTTTTAGCTTATATTTATCTTTTATTCTTTAAAACCTTTTTATATTGTGTCTTATACAACTTGTCTTGACGCCTTTGTGTGTCTCATGTAAAGAGCACTTTGAATTTCCTTGTTGTTAAAAGGTGCCGTCCAAATAGATTTGCCTTGCAGTGAGTTCCACTCATATTTTGATATTCAAGTATTTCCCTCTCCTCCCGAGAGAAATCACTCTCTGACCCGATCCGTGATTCATTTTCTCTATAGTGTCATGCTTGTCTAGCTCTGACTAGTTCACTGCGTTGTCTGCATACAATCTTTTGATGGGAGCAAAGTATCAAACAGCTGCTACATGCTGAGGGGAACTCGGGTGGAGCAAAACCATCCCCTTCATTACTTTCCCTCACTTTGGAGTTGAAGGAGCAACTGGAGCTTGACAAAGGCAGACTGAGGAACTGACCGCATGTCTGGACTGGGATAAAAGACTCACTTGGCTCCTCTGTGAACCCCTTTTTTGTCCTCTTGGATGAACACCGTTACCTCTACAGATGTTAGCATCCGGACAGAGCCTCTCCTCCGACAGCGGTCCTGGGCATTGGCTCTCCTCCTCCTCTCTAGAAACCGGAAGACCGGAATCCAGGTCCAAACAGGCCCGGAAACGCCTCTGGATTGAGACCATCTTACTGCCACTGATGACTTCTGCTTGGGAGTTGCTGTGCTGCGAGGAGGAGGAAGAGGGGACACAGGGAGAACAGGGAGTCCACTCTGACCACTCGCTGAGGATGACTGAAAGCAAAAAACAGGGTAACAGGATGATGGCATTACTCAACCAGGAGCTCTTTACATTACTCTCATTGTCCTCCTTTCTTACCTTCACACTCTCTCATGTCACACTGCAAAGTTCCATCATGGCAAAGGCTGGAGGACAGGACAGCCAACAAAACAGATTATTACACTCACAACAAGTCAAACAACAAGTCAAACAGAGTCATAGATCCCAGACAAACAGAGAGCAAACAAGAAGTGGATAAAAAGATAAATAGCAGAGAATGATTGAGATGCAGCACAGAGGCACAAATAGTGGTAGCCATGGCAAAAGTCCCTCATACTGCATTTATCCTATTTAATGCAATGCTTGGCACTGCAACAACAGTATTAAAACAGTTGCAACTTGCTATAAGTAAGGGATAATGTACAGCGAGCCGGTCATTGTTCGAAGCAGAGGGGTCTCTGTCATCGCCCTGAAGGGGATTCTTTAACAACAATGACCGGCTTGCTGTACATTATCCCGCTTATTACACGGCTACTTACTGAAGAAATCAATATTTTGACACAAAAACAATCCGCCAGAGTCCCACATCAGAGATGCGCCCATAGCAACGGTCTGTTATACATAGCAACGGTCTGCTATAGAGAAATTACAGGCCGCAGAACGCCGAGATTGACCAATCAGAATGGAGCCGTGTAATAACTTAGTATATACAAGTGTTTCTAAAAGTTGAAAACTACTTTGGTGTAACAGGGGGACTGATAGAGGAAACATTAGGCCCTCTGCCACAGCTCCATATGTTCTTAAGAGCCAGGGTCTAACCAGGTACTGCAGCCTATGGTGACCGTGGCCCCCTGAGGGACAGTGACAGGTGTGGGTGGTTGTCCTGAAGCCTGGTGCTGCAGGTGGACGCAGCCACACTCCTCTGGAGGAACACAGCTACCGTTCTGCTGCAGCAGGCCCTGAAAGGGAAAACACGCTATTCACAAAAAGAAGAAGTGAAGCAGAGAATCTGCAGCCCCCCTCCCCCTCGGCTTTACGGAGCTTTTCAGACCTTTTTCTTGGGCTTTGCAGACTTAATGAAAACATAAACATTCTAAACGGGCCCCGTTGTATTTCCTGTTCCAATGGTTGTTAATGCAATATCTGACAGGAAGTAAACTTTGACCAAGCCGGTAAACATAGAGACCAAAACCGAGCTAATAGAGAGTAAATACATTCATCAGGTGGACATAAAAACAAGTCCAAATGAATGATAATGTTGTTGCAGGATGTGTAAATAATAAATGTTTGCCAACAAGTTTACTATGTCAACTCTGTGTGGTCAGTGACGTATACTGTAAACGTAAGCCATGGTTGTTTAATGAATTATGGTAACTGGCGTGTTCTACACCTCTGGTGATCGGCTTCCTGTTCCATATTTCATTATCTCGCCCCCGCTGCTGCTGTATGGGCGTATCATTAGTCTATCTGAGAAGATTTTTGCCATAAATCAAAGCTGGAAGCTCTCAAACTGGGCCAAACAACATTACAAAATTGTCATCACAGCTCATATCAAAGTGATGTATTAACAACAATATGGAGCACAGCATATTTCAGTTAAACTAAACTAATGCCAGTACATTTTTTTTGCTCTGGTCTCATACAGACATGCACATAAGGGCGGCTACGGCTCAGGTAGAGCGGGTCGTCCACTAATCGGCGGTTCGATCTACCGCTCCTCCAGTCAGCATGTCAAAGTGTCCTTGGGCAAGATACTGAACCCCAAATTGCTCCCGAAGGCTGTGGTATCGGTGTGCGAATGCTGACACATCGTGTGAAGTACTTTGAGTGGTCAGAAGACTAGAAAGGAGCTATATGAATGCAAGTCCATTTACCATTACATAGAATCCAGCAATATGTAACTATTTATACATGCAGACTGCAATGTTGTCAGAACTATGTGTCACTTGCTCTACATTGCACATATAGAGTTCGTAATAAGGAGAGGGAGCAGAATGTTTTGACCAGACAGAATATTTTCGGATTGCTTTCTTCTACATCAAGTGAATTCAGAGGTAAAATAAATATCTAAATATAGAACGTGCACAGCGAGGTGTTCTTGCTGCTGTGATGAGTGAAACAAACAAACAAATATCAGCTTGTTCGCACAAACACATCAAAAATGCTCCTTCATCTTTATAGTATAAAGATTTAGTCTCACCGTGTTCATTTTTTAGAAACAACAATCATGAACACTGTGGACAATATTTCACTTTTTGACATTTCATAGAATGATCCAATTCAGGTTTGCTTTATTTGGAGTAAAAAAAAGTGTGAGGGTGATTGATTTGAACACAGTGTGTCCTGTATGCTGTACTAAAATATATTAGGGCGAATGAAATATTTACCTGTGGGCAGTAGCAGCCAGGTGTACACTCCCTGACACCTAAACACAGATCTCTGTGGCCCTGCAGTGCACACTGCTTCTCACAGGGTGCACCACATGATGAGTACACAAATGGGGCTTCACAATCTACAAACATGAGAAAAAGAAAAACAGGAAGTAGGTCATGGACAGCATCAACATGCACAAAATCAAACACACACACACAATCATATGCATGTACTCGATTAAATGCATTTTGATTAAAACAAAAGGGTGCTTGATTTCCTGTGTATCTATTTTGTACGGAAGCCCTGAGAGGCATGAGAGAATAAAGTTCTGGTGATCTGTTTTTCTAAGCTTTATCTAAATTGTTTTCTCTCCTGTGTTTATGAGAAGAAGAACAGGTGGAAAAAGGTGGTAGTTTTTTTTTTCCCCACCTGTTTTCACAGATGAAAAATGTTTTTTTAAGGAACTTAGAAAGATGATCCTGGCAAAACTTTTTTCAAGTCATAAATACAGGAAACAATTTAGATCAGGGTTCTCACTCGCCTCTCAGGGCTTCCGTAATTTTGTGTGCCGTTCTGCATGAAAGAAATAATGAAATGCACCTTGGGCATAAGAACAACGACATGATCACAAACAAGCCTCTTTGTTTATACAGATTCAAACACACACTTTTACCGTGGTGGTTAACTCACCATCACATTGACTGAGACTGCATGTCCTGCTCTGTGTTTCAACAGGAGTGCACTGTTGTCCCCTGGTG
This sequence comes from Sebastiscus albofasciatus, assembly GCA_916701655.1. Lineage (NCBI taxonomy): Eukaryota > Metazoa > Chordata > Actinopteri > Perciformes > Sebastidae > Sebastiscus > Sebastiscus albofasciatus. Next base: position 37,172 of record CAKAOI010045501.1, read on the forward strand.
GCCGGGGAGAGAGCTACACGGTAGCGCTGCTGCCTCGGAGACACACAGGAGCACTGAGACCAAACACTCCACGCCGACATGGGACAGCCTGCAGAAGAAAAACAAATCAACCAAACTGCTTACTGTCTAAACAAACACGTCCTGTTATTTGTGATTCACTTAGAATCTGTGGAGCAGGACTTGTACTTATGTGACCCAGAGTTGGTCCCAGTGAGTCTACTGCTAAGAAAATCAATTTATAATAGATCTATTTATACACAAAACATTAGGTTTTCCTCTTTTACAATCACTATAAAGCTGTCTTAATGGTCATCAGACAGACCCACCACAAATAGGACCTCAGAATAAAACTACAGAAGGGAAATGTTTCATTGTACAGCACACACACAGGGCCTCCTGCTGTTTCACTCTGACCAGCGTCGGTTTAATACCGAGCTGACCGCAACCAAAAGTATTACCACGTGTTGAGTTTTTGTCTGTACCTGGACAGGGCTGTTTGTAACACAGCTGGGTCTCCTCTCTGTTCCTCTCAGCCTCGATCTCAGCGGGACACGCCGCATCTCCTCCCTCCTCGCACGCACACACCCTGCGCCGCGACACGGAACCTGCGCCGCAGGTCCGGGAACACGGTGACCATGGCGACCAGGGGCAAAGGTCATCTGTAGACAAGAGAGTCAATATGATCAGGGGCCAATGTGAACTGTATTTATCATGATACTGTTTCGCTCAGATCCATATTCCAATTATGTATTCAAATATTATAACTGGAAATGATGCGTGTCT
>CAKAOI010045503.1:1151-25281 GCA_916701655.1 Sebastiscus albofasciatus
ATGGTAGGAAGAGAGGTTCAGAAGGTAAGTATATTAAATGTCCTGCAATATACTTTACAAGAGAAATGAAATAAGGAAGGCCATGCTGTAGCAAATGCTGACAAGGAGGCTCCACTTTACTGAAGAGACAACAATAAGCCTGTGTATGTCATACATTTGGCATTTTATTTTCTAATACAGAAAGTGCTGAAACCCTAGATGTGCATGAGGCAGTGAGGCCCATAAATACTAGAGGTTTGAACTCATGCTGATTCAATACTAGATACAGATCACGTGACATTATACAGGTAGGTACACTGACCTTTAAAACACCGCACACTGTTGTGAAACATTTATTTGCATGTAGCAAATCCTACTGAACACACTAATATTTACAATAATATACATTATATATATATATATATATATATATAATACATTAGCAGCTTCAGAAGGACAAAACTAACAGCATCACATAAGCATCAAAGCTTCTATGTATTTCAGTGTATTATTTTATCTTTAGTTCAAACATCATTAAGTAAAGTACACAGCAGTGACACTATTTACAGGTCTGCCCTCACCTAACCTGTGCCTCTTTTATAAATTATCAGATGTGTTAGTGGGAAAGAGAACTCCCTGGCAATCCTTGAAACATCCACAAAGATATAAGACAAACATGAAAGCAAACAAACCGAGCAAGGTCATAGGTCATTTATCGCTACAATCTTGATTTACATTAAAATGTGTTTTTTAACATTAACATTTTGTTAATGGGTTAATATCCCCAACCCTTCAGAATGTTTGTTAATCCAGATGGTGTGAAGAGTCTTGGATGGAAATACCTTCAGGTCTGGATTATTCTGAGATAGCCAGGGATTTGTGTTCCAGAGAAATGGACGCTGAGCTCTGGGACTCCGATGTGATGTAATGGGAATACATGAGCGGCACAAGCCGGGGCTGAGGTGCACCTCTATTACACTTTGTTAAGTATGTCTGTATTGGGGGAGTGTGTGTGTGAGTGAGAGTGTGTGCGCGTGCGTGTGGGTGTATATTCTCTGTTATTTATTTTAGAACTGTGTATGTATTCCCTACCTCATATTTGATCAAACTATTGTTCCTGCTATATTTATAATGTTTATATTTTACTTTGTTATTGTTATTCAATTGATTGATTCGATTGTCTGTTACACAGGGATGAGAGAGTAACAAACAGGAACAAAGAATGTCACTGCCATGTCAATGTGTATGTGATCAATAAACTAAACTTGAACTTGTTATGTCCATGAGGCCCAGTGAATCTCTTCACCACAACCAGAGTACCATCAATCTTCATCCATAACATTTACTATATTTACAACCAAAATGTACAGGATGAGCAAACATGTCTCAACATACTCTAGGAAAATGTCAAATAAATAAAAGACGGACAGGTGAGACCTGAATAGAGACTTTAAGATATGATTCTCCAAAAAACAGGATCTGAACTGGGTACGATGTTTTACCAGAACATGTTCAGTACATTTATAAAATACCAAACCCGGTGTGGTCGCAGCTTCTCTGCTGGGAGCTTTAGGATCACTGTAAGTCTATTTGGGGTTTTTGGACCGTTGGGCAAACTAAATGAGTCATTTAAAGATGAAGTAGGTAGATTGGAGCAAATATGATTAAAAAAAGTTATTTTTATAAAACAGTCGCTATATCGTGACAGTAATACATGAAACAGGTAACCTGAAAAAAATCATGTTCTTCTGTATCCCGCTGTCTATCAGAGCCGGCTGTCAATCCCTGGCGAACTCCGACCAAACGGTCAAACTAGGCAGCGCTGATCAAATATGAATCAATATTCTGTTACTGTAATGTCTATTTCTCTCCTCAAATGTTCTCAGAATCATCTTGTAGTGCATGGTTTAGCTGTGAAATGAGAAAATTTGTGACCCGGTAGCCGTGTTGGAAATCTCTTGAAGGAACGCAAAGTACTGGTCACATGACCGGAGCACAGCCAATAGGAACGCTCTCTCAATGAAATGACCTATGATTGGTCAAAGTCTTCCGTCACGGGCTAGATGTTCTAAAGCCTGAAAACAGAGCCATGAGGAGGAGCAGAAGTCGAGTTTTCTCTCAGAACACTTGAATTACAACATGCTGAAAGGTTAGAATAATATACTGCCTACTGCAGGTTTAAAGCAGTGGTTCTCAAAGTGGGGTCCGGGGACTCGTGCTTTATCATTAAAAAGTACATATCTACAGATGGGGACCATTTGCTCTAATATAACAAGCATATTGTGTCCATTACTCCCACCCATGTTAGAAACTCTGATCTGATTGTGACACGTCATGTCACTCTGTCATCAATCAGTCGCTTCACTCAAGGAACCGTCCCACTGCTGCTTAGCTTATTAGCCAGCTCGCTAGCTGGAGAGCATGGAGAAATATTTGAGTCAGTCCACATTGCCAAGTGACGCTAAGAGCAATATAGATAAATTGAGAAATAAAATATTGAGCGACAGCGACGGGAGAATAAAATGCATCATGAGTCTTCAGGTATTCGCGATCGCACCTGGAATATCAGGGCAAAACAAAGTGATGTTAACATGATTCAAACTGAAATGTGTTTCTGTTTATCACTATCAAACAGGTCTGAAGTATTTAGGTTGAAAAGTTTAGAATACAAATAGTTCCAATGGCATCAAAGAGTATAAATGGTAGAAAGCATTATGCTTAATCAGTGTTATGATTATGAGGGGCTCCTTGATACATTACCTCCCCTGTAAGGGGTCCCTGGCCCAAACAGGTTTGAGTACCCCTGATTTAAAGACATCACTGTGTGGTAACTTGTCATCACCAGCTGTGACAGCGTGTGACTGGTACTGTTTTCACCTTGTGAGTCTGTGTGAGTCATCATGGCTAAATGTGTTCCTGGAGACACCTGCTGTAGCACGAACTACCACAGAGGAGGTTGGAGAACTTTGACAGGTGTTTATCTGTCTGTGGACAGGTTTTGTCACAGTGATAGCATCACAACCACGCAAGATGCAGTCACGAATCTTTACATTTGAGATCAAAATGAAGGAAGTGGGGAAGAAGCCATTGGCTTCCCAAATCTACAACCCTGGCCTTGATGATGTGTTGCAGATGGTGTGTGATCCTCATCACAAGATGCTCTCTAGTTGGCTTTTGTCATTATTGTTATGGACCACATGAGAATTGATTAAAAACTATTGATAGATGAATCTGCTTAGAATGATTACAATCACTAGTTGCAACTAGGGCTGTCAAAGTTAACGCGATAACGCAAATACATTTTAACGCCACTAATTTCTTTAACACAACTTGGGATTTTTAGGTTGTAGCGGGCTCAGTTTTAAAGCTAGAGAGAAGATACTGGTATCATATTAAACTAGAAAAACCTAATGAATCCATCGGTACCAATCATGTCATACTAGCTTGTCTCGAAGGAGGTTAAATAACGCTCCAAACTTACGCTAAATCATGCGACTGGCATGGCCATTTCCAAACGGGTCCCTTGACCTCTGACCTCCAGATCAGTGAATGTAAATGGGTTCTATGGGTACCCACGAGTCTCCCCTTTACAGACATGCCCACTTTATGATAATCACATGCAGTTTGGGGCAAGTCATAGTCAAGTCAGCACACTGACACACTGACAGCTGTTGTTGTCTGTTGGGCTGCAGTTTGACATGTTATGATTGGAGCATATTGTTTTATGCTAAATGCAGTACCTGTGAGGGTTTCTGGACGATATCTGTCATTGTTTTGTGTTGTTAACTGATTTCTAATAATAAATATATACATACATTTGCATAAAGCAGCATATTTGTCCACTCCCATGTTGATAAGAGTATTAAATACTTGACAGATCTCCCTTTAAGGTTCATTTTGAACAGATAAAATGTACGATTAACTACGGACAAACAATTGACAACCCTAGATTCAACCTAACATGAAATGTAAACAGTTATGTGAGCAACTCTCAACATGGATTGTACCAACATGATAGTGAAGAGCTAGTATCCATTTCATGAAATCTTACTCTCATGGGAAGATTTGCATGATCAACTATTTAAATAAGTTGGCATTTAGCCGAGACCATCGGTCCTGCTTAGAAATCCTGAATGGAACTACATTAAATATACAACACCTAGGGGAGTTATCATGTCTTATTGTCCAACTTTAACAGTTCCTCTACTTGCACAGCATTTGGAGTTGATCATGATCATGAAGTTGTCTCCCCCAATTTCAAATAACATCTCATGATGTCATCACTCTCTGGTCGTTGACGGGTTGAAGTCTGATCACATCAGCCCAGAAACTGGAGCCCATTCAAACCCCTCAGTATCACCCTGCTGTCAGTCTACTGGTGGCTCAGTGCTAGTCGCCGTATCCGCGTTGGGTTCCGTCAGTGTCCGTTGCCGCCCTCGGACAGGATGCGACTGGGCTCGGTGAACTTGGCGGTGGCTATGTAGAACAGGGCGGGACCGGGCACGAGGGCCAACAGCGGCAGGTCTTGCTCCAGCTTGTCCAGTCGGGAGATGGAGATGATGCCGTAGGCGTGGAGCAGCCAGTGGCTGAACAGGACGACCAGACGCTTCTTCTTAGCAATCAGGTTCTTAAAGGACTGTGGTGACGGAGGGGGGAAGCACAGAAACACACAGAGGAAACAGGTCAGAATGAATCATACTGGGAGATCAGCTTCCAATAACTGATTATAAATAATGCAGTAAACAGCATGTTGGTGCCAATCACAGCTCTGTTCGCTGCTCTGTGGGTTGGACTCCACAGCTTTAAATGAAAGTGAAATGAGAACGTTTTTGAGCAAGAATATAATTAACTGCATGTATGTAGTAAATGAAATAACAAATATAATTAAAAAGCCTTTTTTTAAATAATTTTGAGATTCACTTAAAAAAATGATTAATTCAGAATTGAATCTTACATCTTTTTTTTTCCAACTTCTTTAAAGCACAATTCAAGTGTAATACAATTAAATCAATCCATTCATAAATGTTATTATTAATGTTAATGTATCATGATTAAACCCTGAAGAGGTCTGTGATTACTGTGATCATTCAAACATCACATTTCAAAGTCAAAATGACTTCAAATGACAGGTGATGTTTGATTTTTAATCTGCTACATATTAGAAGCACACACAGTGAGTGAGTGTTGTTACCTGTATCTCAGAGGCAGACATGTAAACAGCCAGTGTGACCAGAGACAGGACCAGTATGATGTAGGGAAACGCGTAGTCTGAAACACACAAACTGTCACTCACAGCTGCACAGTTCAACCTACACCAATTAAGCATTGCTATCTAAACTGTAATTTGGTCATAATCATGTTAATACACTCCTTTATGGAATCAGGAAAACAACTGTCAAACATCGGTACCGGTCGGATGTGAACTCAGTACTCACAGAGCAGTCCTCCTCCCACGGCCTGCAGCACGGTGAGGATGGGGAAGAAGTAGAGAGCGGCGTAGATGCTCTTGAAGCGGTCAGATTTGCCCAGACCGCACGCTATCTTCTTCACCAACAGAGGACGCAGCAGCATCATCAGCACCAAGCAGAACGCGTAGTAGATTAACACAATGGTATAGCTGAGGAGGAGACAGACAAGAGTCAGTCAAAGACCATAATATACTAAAATCACAATACACTAGAACAGGGGTGTCAAACATATGGCCCGAGGGCCAGAACTGGCCCGCCAAAGGGTCCAATCCGGCCCACTGGATGACTTTGTACAGTGTAAAAATTGCAGAGAAGTATGAGACTTTCATTTTTCAAGCATCACTTTTGAGATACTTTGAAAAAATGTTAAAAAGTAAAAAAAAAAATATATATATTTGACATAATAAACCAAAGTTATTGATATTAAGTCAAAATTATGACTTTTTAAGTCAGAATAATGACCTTGCACACCAAAACTATGAGATACTAGTAAGAATTATCATCATAGGAAGTCATAATTATGAGAATTAAGTTAAACTTGACTTGACTTAAACTCAGGAAGTCAAACTTAAAAGAAACGACTCAAAGTTATGAATCTTAAATGTCAAAAGAATGAGATTTTCATTTTTTAAATTTGAGATATTTTGTCACATTTATGACTTTTTATAGGAATTAAGTCCAGATTTTAAGTTAAAAAAGTCTAAATTTTGACATGGTAAGCCAAAGTTATTGATATTAAGTCAAATGTATGACTTTTTAAAGTCAGAATTAATCATCAACTCCAATTTTGCAATAAAATGCACTTCTATTCCTAGTTTGGGGTGGATTTTTCATTAACTGTGGACGTTTTCAGGATGTTCTTGTACTTCTTCACACTAACAGGAAAGGACAATGTTGAGGTGTTGTTATTTATAGGTTACTATGCGATGGTTTCACTGGTCCAACCCACTTGACATCACACTGGACTGTACGTTGTCCATAAACTAAAATGAGTTTGACACCCCTGCACTAGAGGGTACATGATGGACTCAGACATATCAGAAAACATGACCATATTTGAGGTTGACAATGACAACGACAACACAGAGTTTCTATAAAACTGTCCCCGATATTTAAGGTGCAATGTGGATCTGGCGGCATCTAGCGGTGAGGTTGAGATTGCAACCAACTAAAACCTCTCCCGTGTGCCAAGTGGGTAGGAGAGCTACGACGGCTGTCGCAAAAACGTGACAGGTAAGTAGAGCCAGTGTTTGGTTTGTCCGTTCTGGGCTACTGTAGAAACATGGCGGCCGGCTGCGTGAAGAAGACCTGCTCTCTATGTAGATATAAATGGCTCATTCTGAGGTAACAAAAACACAGTTCTTATTATCAGGTGATTATACACTAAAGAAAACATACTTATTAATATTATATCCTATTTCTGCCAATAACAGAAATAGGATATAAGAGTCAATCCCCTCAACAGGATTGTGCCCGCTTGTCGCTCTGCTTGTCAGATTACCTGCATCTCCCTACCTGCCTGCTCGGTTCTCTGAAAATGAATTACAAGGCAGTTATGGTTTTCATAATCCTGTTTTTTTGTGAGGCTGTTGAATATTCATTCGTATTAAAAGAAGTACAAACTGATCTTAGTGCTACAAACCTGCTGTTGCTAGGATTTTAAAAAAAATACTTAGTCCAAGCACACCATGCACCCCCACCCTCCTGATATGAAAACATTTTTTTTTTTTTTAATTATTCTGATTTTTCATATTTGATTTACTCAACTTTTTAAAGCTAGGGTAGGTAATGTATTTTAGAATTTTTTTTTTATATTATTTGAAATCCTCTTTACATCCTGACAGCAATCAATAAATCAAATGTTCTGTGGCTGTCGCAGGACTGTAATAAACTCGTCCAATCATTTCATTCGGCCCAAATGAAACAGCTACCTGCCTGTCTACCTACTTACCTGTCTACCTACCTGCCTGTCTGCTTACCTGTCTACCTACCTGTCAGTCTACCTACTTACCTGTCTACCTACCTGCCTGTGTGCTTACCTGTGTACATACCTGCCTGTCTGCTTACCTGTCTACCTACCTGCCTGTCTGCCTACCTACCTGCCTGTCTGCCTGCCTACCTACCTGCCTGTCTACCCACCTGCCTGTCTGCTTACCTGTCTGCTTACCTGTCTACCTACCTGCCTGTCTGCTTACCTGTCTACCTACCTGCCTGTCTACCTACCTGCACTCATTGTGCTTTACCAGCTGTGAGCTCTAACAATAGTCATGTTTATCGTTTTCATTCATAATGATAGTTTTGGGGAAGTGTCTTTGGAAGGAGGCCTGAAGGGACGGACTGTCAGTGTTGAGGACTTGGTGACTTTCTCTCTAGATTTAGGGATTTTGTGCTGCTACTTTCATTGTAAAAGAGTTGGCAAGACTGGGCTGGGTTTTTAGGTTGGATAATTTTATAATCTAGTTTATTCTTTCTAGTTTCTCCAATGTTACCTACCCAAGCTTAAATTATGTTTCTTTGAAGTTTTATTTTCCTTTTTGCAAGATCTTTTTTCTTTTAAAGAGAATTAAATACATATGGAGCTATTTCATTTATTGTATTTTCCAAGATCTAAATGTGGTTTCAAAAACTTCTTCTGCCCAGGTTTTCAAAAGCCCCCTGTTATGTAGTCAGTACTTACAGCGGGTAGACGGCCTCCTGGGTGCAGTGTAACGTGTTGACGTAGTCTGGACTGGGGTTGTACAGCATGGTATACCAATCTGACAGCATCTGGACCCGACACGAATGGATGCTGAGCTTTCCCACCGGCTCTGTGACCAGCAGGGTGACCACAGCTGACACGCTGCACTCCAACATGGCTGTGATGTGCTGCAGCAGAGCACTGGAACTGAACACACAACACACAGAACAACACAAGATCACACAACAGAAACACTAGTCATTCTGGGTGTCTGTTTTATTTTGTGTGCGTGTACAGCCTCTGCTGTTTTCTTACAGTCATTGAGCTATACCTGAGGAATAAAGTCTCATCTTTTTACTTTTTTTATTTTAACCGTGGTATCGAATTGGGTATTGAGAATAGTGGATATTCACTGGTATTGGTATCGACTACTAGATTTCTGGTATCGTGACATCCCTACTGTGTTATTCATTGCCTTGTGAAAGCAGGGAGAGAGAGAGAGAGTGTGAGTGAGTGAGTGAGTGAGTTTGTGGCCTCACCTCTTCTTTCCAGAGTACCACTCGATGAAGAACCAGTGCAGCACTAGGGGTAACATGGCCATGAAGCCCAGATAGAGCCAGTCGTAGAGCTCAGGGGACTCAGTGCAGCGTTCACACACATTCTGGAGGTTGGCTCGCTCTCCACGAGGACAAACCTGGCAGGACAGACACACATGCTGGGATTAGAAAACAACCCACAGAAACTCACTGCCAGCCCAACAGCCACACGTCGTATTTTCTCTTCCGTGTTGTGTGTAGAATAATATATAAATATATATCACTCAATCATATACAGTATAAATAATGTCCCTCTTTATTTGTATAGTATAGTACTTTTCATGCAAACACCTGTAGTGCTTCACACAACATGATATATAAAGGCTGTAATGTCTGTGTTAAAAAAAAAAAATCAGACATCTGTTCATTCTTGTTACATTATGTCACGTTGTGAATTCAGTTAGTAATATTAAATATAGCCTCTAAGTTGTCATGAACACTGTTCTGCTCAACTGACAGACATCATAAAATACAGCGGTAGGCCTATGACGAAACTATGAACAGCTGATGCAGCTGTGCCACATGTCATATTCAACTGACATGGCTTTAACATGACGGCTCCAAGGCAACGGTGTCTCATTTGTTAAATGCCTGTCTCCCCTTTCCTCGCGTCTTGTCCTCGCCTCCTCCGCTCGCATCTCCCGTGGGAGGGACTAAGACGTGAGGAGAGGAGTCGAGGATGTACAAACTTATCTTTGTATTAATTCCCTTATTTATTTACTCTTTTGTTTAATTTTCTCTTTTATTTATGTATTTATTTTTATTATTTTTGTATTAATTTAAATTATAAAAATGTATTTATTTTTATTAATTTTAATTATAAATAAATAAATATAGTTATTTAGTTTTTATTTATCTAATTATTTTATATTTATTTTCACATGTATATATTTATTTATGTATTATGTACAGTATATCGTGCATAAATAAATGCATACATACATAAATAAATACATACAAGTAAAAATAGAGAATATAAATAAAGAATACATGCAAAAATAAATTAATTAATAAAGATAAATAAATACAAAATAAATACAATTAAACAGAAGAGTACATAAATAAATAAGGGAATTAATGCAAAGATAAATAAATAAATAAGCAAATTAAAACAGAACTATCAATTTATGTCACATTTTATCAATTAATGGCTACATTTATTTTTAATATTATTTTTGCTGCATTTTATGACATATTTATCGAGTCATTTATTTATTTTTAATTTCGGCAGGGTCCGTCCTCTATAATGCCCCAGAGCCCCACACATAACGTGACCCATCAGATGCTGTTCAGTACTCACACCACACTCTCCCTCCACTGATCCATTGACCATCATCCTGCCACAGTACGTGCCTGGACACGTTGAAGTCATGGCCACAGCTGCAAAGACATACAGACAAGTTAAACAGCAGTCACTGACACTGGTAAACAATACAGATATTACATTCACAGTACAACTCAAATATAAATACATAGTACAACAAATAAACAATACCATAAAGAGCCATTTGAGACATGATAAACAAAGATACCACATCCAAAAGTGGTCATTAAAAACATCTGACTGCTGCTGGAACAACACGATATATTACCGTCACTGGTCGGTGTTTAAACTGCCATGAATCCACTGAAGTATCTCCTACTGAGTAATGTGGGCTGGTGACGTTAGAGCCGTGATACATCCATGGTTACAGCCAGGTCAGTGGGATGTTGTTAGCTAAACTAGCTAGTTCCCAGCTAGCTTAGCTAACGTTGTTAAAACCTCACTATGATGTGCGACGCTGCGGTCAAACTATGTCAACAAGCTGACTAGCAACAGATGACAAGTGAATATTAAACGTTAACTTACCCATGGTGTGACCAATAATGATTAAAACCAGGTTTATCTCCTCAGTGTTGCACTCAGTAGTTTCATCTGGTAGCAGCAAACCGGATGCGGAGGAAAATATTCTTCTTCTTCTTTAGTGTTTATTGGTGGTTGTCAGATCAGCTTAGAGGCACATTACCGCCGCCTGCTGGAGCAGAGTGTGGAAGCAGTAGATTGGCAAAAAAAAAATAGATCAAACTAAAAAACAACAACAACAGCAACGAAATTCTCTCTATTAATCCTGTTGCTCTTTAGTAATTATTTAGAAGATTGTGTATTTGTAGATTCCCCAATGTAATAGTGTGTTTCCAGTTTATTACAGTATGTGCATACCGGTAGTCCAGTTGGGTTGCAGATGAAACTGAGGTAGCACAAACAGGAAAGCAACGACTTTATTAAAACAACAATAACATTACAATACTGATAACAGTATATGGAGTACGGGAAAAACACTAACAAAAGCAGAGAAATAATTATTATTGTATCAAATTTGATCTAGTGGACGGAGACCAAAACATTTAAATTCTAGAGTTCTAGATCAATGAGGCATTTTAGTCCAAAAGTTAACCACATAAGCGACCAAAAATTATGAAATTTATCTTGAGTTATGAATATTTTATCACATATATGTGTTCCCAAAGTCCAGACAGAACCTCCACTCTGAGTATCACGCAGTGGTTGCACTGATTAGAGGTCAGGTAAACGCTACAACACCATGTTAGGACCGCATACGTTGACTGTGGCTGGAGCTGCTGTAATGTGATCATGACAAAGAATCTGAATCAGAACCAGCTTTATTCACACAGTAAGTGTGCACACATACAAGGAATTTGACTGCTTTTTTTGTTACTCAGTGTACTTGCACAGAAATAGACATAACAGTTGAAAACAAGGACAACAAATGGGAGTTGTAATTAACACACTCACATTAACGCAATTGGAGATTGTAGCGGCCTCAGTTTTAAATTTAGAGTGAAGACACTGGTATCATATGAAATTAGAAAACCTAATGAATTCATTAGTACCAACCATGTCATACTAGCTTGTCAAAAAGGAGGTTAAATAACGCTCCAAACTTGCGTTATATTTTTGGCGAGGAAAAACTGTCATGGCCATTTTCAAAGGGGTCCCTTGACCTCTGACCTCAAGATATGTGAATGTAAATGGGTTCTATGGGTACCCACGAGTCTCCCCTTTACAGACATGCCCACTTTATTATAATCACATGCAGTTTGGGGCAAGTCATAGTCAAGTCAGCACACTGACACACTGACAGCTCTTGCTGTCTGTTGGGCTGCAGTTTGCCAGGTTATGATTTGAGCATATTGTTTTATGCTAAATGCAGTACCTGTGAGGGTTTCTGGACAATATCTGTCATTTTTTTTGTGTGTTGTCAATTGATTTCCACATATATTTACCTAAATTTGCATAAAGCAGCATATTTGTCCACTCCCATGTTGATAAGAGTATTAAATACTTGGCAAATCTCCCTTTCAGATACATTTTGAACAGATACAAATTGTACGATTCATTTGCAGTTAATCACGATTAACTATTTTAATTGGTTGACAGCCCTAATATTATATCAATGACATTTGTAGACAGTAAGACAATAGTGCAATGGTACAGAGTGCAAAGGGTGCTGGAATAAATAAATAAATATAGAATAATAAGTGTAACAGGTTGCTTTATATACATGAGGTTGAAGGATATAAAACAGCAAAGATAGCTGATCCCAGTGTCACTTCACAGATGCTGTTATCTCAGGGTCAAAACTTCATAACATGGATGTCATAGTGGTAAAGCTGGATAAAAAAAGACAGGTCTAAATGCACTAACAATCAAAACACTGCTGAAGACACACAATGGATGACAATGGCTTTGCTATTTTAATTCAGAAATATGCTGCTTATGGTCTGACAGAATTTTGCAGCATATTATCTTGTCTATATCTAGTCTACTAGTCTCAGAAATCTGATCCAGCTCAGTGGGCCTACGGCTGTAGACCAGTAGGACCAGTCAGGACCAACCAGCTGTGATGACACTCTCCTGGAGAATCACCACCAAACTGGTCAAATCTTATACAGCGTGTGTGTAGGCTGCATCCATAGCGTTGCATCAACAGTATCTTTTGTAAACACCTTATAATGTCATTTTACAGGGCCATAGATGCAAAAATCTATCACCAGTTACCATGGCAACTGCATTAAACGTCACACGTCTGCACGTTCATATGGAAGGCGTGGTTACATAGAGAGAGAGAGAGAGAGAGAGTGGGAGAGAGAGGGAGAGAGAGAGTTGATGAGCAGAACCTCGTTCTCACCTGGTCTTAGTGCAGCTGGGCTGGTCTGGTTTCATATCTGTTAATAATTCAGATGTAGAGGAGTATAGAAACAAGGCTATAGTGTAATATCTCCTAACAGAGATCATCAGGGTGGATCAGCTGGTGGTGTTTTCTCTCTCAGCGGCGGTGAAGAGCAGCTGAAGGAACCAGAGATGGACTTTCTCCTCTCGTCTCCTCCTAACGAAGGATTACAAACAAAGGCCGAAACCTGAACAACACAATCTGCCCACAGAAGCCTGCAGACATTATAACGACACGGAGGTGTGAATACAGCGAGTCTCTCTGCTGTGTGCAGCCTGCTGTCTGTGCTCCTCCAGAGGAGCCGCTGTACGGAGCATGAGGAGAACATGAGGAGCAGCAGCATCTGGAGCTTCACCACTGGACTGATGGAGTGCCATTAGCTTGTTCGTGTGGAGGTCACTGTGGACATGTTGTAACTAAATGACCAAACACGAGGACCAGAGGGGATAAATCAACCACGTTTCACAGCCGAATAACGGACATTTATGCACATTTAGCAAACCTGCGTTAACAACATGTCAATACGACTCTGGGCGGTGTTTTCTTTGACGGAATGTAAACAAATAGCTAACTTCCGGGTGAGGTACTGAACTGCTCTGGTAAAGACACAGTGAGTTTTGGGGTCTTTGTTTTGGTAACATCAGGCTGAACCTAAAACAGCTGCAAATGATAATTAGCTCATAGCAAAACATTTTTTTTAGTATTTCAGACTATAGCAGGATAAATAGGCCTACTGTCATTTACAAATCACTGTAGCTACATTATTACAGTATTAGTAACACCTGTATCAAGTATTATGCAGTTTAATATTTATCATAATATGGCATCATTTTACAATGAATGTAATTTAGTTAACAAACAAAATGTGAAGCACATATTTTGGCCAAATATGCCACAAAAATTGCCAAGTGTATATGTAAAAATGTCATATCAAATAAAATTACACTAAGAGAATTATAGCAAAAACAAGAGACAAAAAAAGAGCATCGTAAAAATGTGATAAACAAACAATGACATTCTATCAGAGTTTTAAATTCTAGATAATAATCCCCTTGTATGATGAGCTCCAGTGGATCATGTATGACATCAATTCAGTGACCTCTTAACCCCAGAGAGCTGGGCTTTAATAGAAGAAGGTCCCTGGGGTGTTGTATAGCGTACAAATGACATCGCCTGTAGCTGTTACAACGATGAAGCATGATTGACATTATAAGTATTCATACAAAGCAACTGTGTGTTTTCAACAGTGCTGTAAAACATTGGTATCTATCATATTAAAAAGGATCAGGCTTTATTCTACATATTTTGATCTTATTTTGGAAAAAAACTTATTAGTGTCATCATATACAGAAAGGTACATACATGAAATCTGACCTGCATTGAACCCATCCTAAGCATTTAGGAGCAGTGGGCTGCTGTGAAGCACTCTGGGACTAACTTGGGTTTCAGTGTCTTGTTCAAGGACACTTTGACATGTGGACAGTAGGAGCCTGGGATCAAACCACCAACCTTGTGGTAAAAGGACTACCCACTACTGTCATTATTAAATCCTAGATATTGCACTATTACGTCAGACTATGAACACAGATTTGACTTCCTCTCGTCATTTCCTTTCTTCTGTTGATGAATTCGGAGATAATGAAAATAGAAAACTACAAATGGTTGAGGAGGAGTTTTCAGCAGCTACGTTTGAACCCATGAAACCGACATGGACTGACTGTAATCTGAATGGATGTGTTTGAGACGAGGGATGACTTTTGTAGTGCTGTTTTTGTGCCTCGTCGATGGATTCGCCCGGTAACACGGCCCTGCGGGGCAGCAGTGGCACCAACTACACGGCTGACACCTCGGGTCCAAGCTTAACCGGCCAACTGGGCACTGCCTCACCTGTTGTGCCGAGGTAATTCACTCTGTCCATCCACTCATCCATCTTTCCTTTCTGCTTTGAAATTCAAATGAGCAAATTTGCATGTGAGTGGCTCCAGAATGTAGCAACTGGTTGAATTACTTGAGGTACGCAAGTTATCCACAAATTCCACTCAACAGAAGGAATTGCTACAGCGTCAATGCACCCATTCCTGGAGCTACAGTGACTTATAGCTGACACAAACATATTTTTAACTTTCTAAATAGAGTAATAGAGTACTAATTTCATCAGAGATGCAATTAGCAAGGGGGATTGATTTCATATATCAAATGTAGAAAAAGCTGATATCAGTCCTACAACATCAGTGCTGTGGTTACAAATTCCTGAAAACTACTCCCCCAGGACTTGAAACAATAAATATCTATAATCTCTGACATGTTCCAGAACATGTGAAAATCCACAGTAATGTCAAATTCACTGCATAATTCACAGTGGTGTGATATTGGATTTTACACAATAAACTCCATTTTCAATATTTTATTTTTCGTTTCTATTCCTGCCCATTTCATTTCAGACTGGATATCAAGGTATACCTCCACTAACTGGTTTACAGTATACAAATTCATACCTTTTCTCTGTATACAGCTGTAACGTTAAAGACAGAAACCAGAAGTCAAAGTTGATTTATTTGTCACATAACTTCCGTACCTAAGTTACAGCACTTCTTAAGTTATTTTAAATCAAAACCGCCATCTTTTCCTAAAGATAACTAAGTAGTGTTGTTGCCTAATCGTAACCTAGTCCATCTATTCCTAAACCCAACTAAGTAGTTTTATTTTGAAAAGACTGGGGCGGAAAATTGACACATGCATCGTGTTGCTAGACAAACACACAAAAAAAACGTTGTTGAAAGTCGTGCTGAGCCTCATGAAAAAAAGTGAAATTCGTGTCTATGTACACGAATCAAATAGATTAAATTTCATGACTATTTGAAAATGCAAAATTGCGAAATTTGTCTACAGGCAAGCATGACATTCAACATATATGGGTGAGTTTCCAATGAATCATGAATAATGAACGCCACTTCCGGTGTTATTTTAACCTAAATCGCGAGCTTTTCCTAAACCTAACCAAGTAGTTTTGTTATTTAAGCCTAACTAAGTCGATCTATTCCTACACCCAACAAAGTAGTTTTATTTTGAAAAGACTAGGAAAATGCACAAAAAATACATTGTTGAACGTCGTGCTGAGTGTCACTAGGTGTCTATGTACACGAATCAAATAGATTAAATTTCGTGACTATTTCATTGAACTGCTGTGAGACTGTGTTGTGCCGACTCTTTTCCAATGAAAGTGCGACAGCCACAGATACTGTTTTCTTTTTTCTTTTTTTGTCAGAGGATTTGATTTATTGATTGCTGTGGGGATGTAATGAGAATTTCAACTAATATAAAAATTTTTTTCCTAACATCTTTACCAACCTTGCCTTTAAGATCTGTATCACACTAGTATCAAAAAACACCCAGTCCTAAAGAAAAGCTTTTATTTTTTAGGTTATGCATGAAGCGCTGTGAGAACATATTGTATCCAGACTATGCCGATTGATGATTTTTTTTTGGGGGGTTCTTTAGGGTCGTTTCCATAGTGACCAGCCTAGTGACTGCCACCACAGAGGCCACAGTGGGAAACACAGGAAACCTGTCGACGTTCAGAGACCAGAGAGGGAGCGAGCTCGGTCTCATCCATCAGGCGTCGACCCCGTCGGTGCTGAGCGCCACCGAGAGCAACTCTGTCCTGCAGGGCATCACGGTGGCAACGCAGGCCCTGGTCCTCCTCTCCATCTTCCTCCTCTCCAGCCTCGGCAACTCCGCAGTCGTCATCGTCATCATCAAACACCGGCAGCTCCGAACGGTGACCAACGCTTTCATCATGTCGCTGTCGTTGTCCGACTTCTTCACTGCCGTTCTGTGTCTGCCATTCTCCTTCGTCATGCTCTTCAGTAAGGACGGTGTCTGGATGTTCGGGGATCGTTTCTGCGTGGCCAACGGCTTTTTCAACACCTGCTTTGGCATCATCTCCACCCTGACTATGACTCTGATCTCCTTTGACAGGTACTACGCCATAGTCAGACAGCCACAGGCTAAAATTGGGCGCCAGAAAGCGACTCAGTTGTTGATAGCCGTGTGGTTAACTGCAGTTATTTTCTCTCTGCCTTGGTATCTGTTAATTCCAACACCTACAGAAATCCACAAGCAAGGTTTCTACCACTGTATGTACGTGTTCCACTCCGGGACCTCACGCATGGGGACAGCTTATAGCATCTGCCTTATCGTCGTATGTTATCTACTGCCCTTCTCCCTCATGTGTTTTTGCCATTATAACATCTGTAAGACAGTTCGTCTCTCTGAAATCCGAGTCAGGCCAGTGACCACGTACGCATACTTGCTGCGATTTTACAGTGAGATGCGAACAGCCACCACAGTTCTGATTATGATTGTTTTCATCATTTTCTGTTGGGGGCCGTATTGTTTAATGGGGTTGGTCACAGCGTTGGGGGACTACACGTTCAACCCCGCAATGGACACTGTGGCCATCTGGCTAGCCTGGGCCAACGGAGCCATCAACCCTCTGATCTACGCCCTGAGGAACCCCAATATATCCATGTTACTGGGGCGGAGCAGAGAGGAGGGCTATCGGACCAGAAACATTGCCGCGTACCTCTCCAGCCAAACGCAGAACCGCGAGGTTCGGCACAACCAAGCAGAGAGGATAAGGGACCGCTACGTGAGTCGTGTAGGGGTGAATAATAACGGCCGTCTGTCCAGTTCAAGTCCCGGAAAAGGAGGAGGAGGAGGGGGTGGAGAGGTGGCAATGTGGGCCTGTAAAAACCCCGCTGTGTTCTTCTGCAGGGACGCCCAGTCTGACACGGCAACACTACCCAACTGTGTCAGTGCTCCAAAGATGAAGACGGCGGACACCAGCCTGTGACATTCTGGTAGAACAATTGTTGCCATCTTATCTGTATTAGTTGTTGTGGACCTAGAGACTGCCTTTTGGAAATACCTGATAGTGTTTATATCTCTTCTGATCTCAGAAATGTTTATGATTCAAACCACCACTTGGTCAGATTTAGTTCCAGGAAGGATCATTTGAGCCGTTCATATACTACTATTAAGTTACTGTTTACACCAGGTGGGAAGACAAAAGTTATGACGGGGAAAACTGCATGTAAGCAGCTGTTGTACAATAGATAGGTACATGAAATTCCTTCCTGACACCATCAAGTCCTCTCAAAGACCACCTGAAACACCTCTGGAACCCCCTCAGTGATTAAGCATGGAAGGGGAAACCATGACAAGTTTGTGTTCGTGTTACAAAGGTCTTCGTCATGTCATCTGTAAATGCAGTGTAGTTATGGAAAACTGAAAGGATCTAGCTTTTCCATAATTCCATGCTTAAAACATAATATATGTACTGTACATGTCATTTTCAGACTGTCTGCTCCAAAAAAATTACACAAGCGGTCATTTGTTTAAATTTTTAAAACGACATAACTTTCCTCCTTCACAGGGATGCACCAATCTGACTTTTTTCAGTCTCGATACCGATAGCGATACCTGGGCTTTGGGTATCAGCTGATACCGAGTACCGATCTGATACCAGTGTTTAATTATTATGCTGTATGCCTCACTGTTTGGAAGTGACTGGGAACAGTCATTTATGCATAAGGTAACATCAGGCTTGACTTAAACATCGCTTTCCTAACTTTGTCAAACAAAATGTGACAAATAAATACATTTATATACATTTATTTAATTGTTCTTTATTATTAGAATAATAAATCATACACCAGCAACTTCAAGGTAATCTTCAAAATTAACAAAAAATTGCAATTCAAGTGAAAAAACCTTATTACCCTAAACTTTCGCTGCGGTATCAGTGCATCCCTACATTTCAGCCAGCCTGCTTATAGAGTTACACATGTATTCAAGAGACATATTTGTACCATCGAAGTGGATGCAACACAGCTAGTAGGCTATGGTAGCTTCCTGTGTTTTGCACTGTGGCCTCTCGGGGCGCGTTCACACCAGCCTTGTTTAGTTTACCCCCTTGGTGCAGTTCATTGGGGTGGTGTGAACGCCGGACTCTGGTGCGGACCAAACAACCGCTCTCTGGTTCGCCTTGAAGGCTTGGTCTCGGACCGCTATCACATGAACTCTGGAGCGGTTAATTTCTGGTGTGAACACCATTCGTACCATACTTGCCAAACCTCCCAATTTTCCCGGGACACTCCCGTTTTTCATCGCCATTCTCCCGATTTTCTCCCGGGGTCACAGTTCTCCCATACCTCTCCCGATTTATGGCAAATTTTCACACTTTTTTTCCTTTTCGTTATTTTAATGGTTACCGTAACCATGCTCTACCGTTTCCACCCGGACGACAATAGAGCTATACACCAAATGTCGTTTCCTGGCGGAAGAGAGACGTCTATGCTCGCGACGCAGCGCAGTTAGAGCTCATGTTTG
This sequence comes from Sebastiscus albofasciatus, assembly GCA_916701655.1. Lineage (NCBI taxonomy): Eukaryota > Metazoa > Chordata > Actinopteri > Perciformes > Sebastidae > Sebastiscus > Sebastiscus albofasciatus. The sequence goes on from CAKAOI010045503.1 coordinate 20,497, forward strand.
AGCTGCGCTCGCCGCTGGGTACAGCGCACATCACAGCGTGCAGCGCCCAAAGTAGGGTTTTGCTCGATGTAGCAAAAAGCCACAGTGGCGCAACGCGAGCCACTGGAAATACAGTAATGGGTTCAGAGCGCAGTGGTGCCGTTGTCGCATTGTGTTTAAAGGGCCTTCAGTGAATGAGAGACAGAGAGAGAGAAATAAAGAGAGCTAACTGAAAGAAATACTCAAGCAGGGCCAAAAAAAACTAAAAAAAACTGATGAATATTAGTTTATGCTTGAGATTCACACTCCAACATTTACATCAGAGAGGTTTGGTTTCGAAATCCTCCCTATTTTTAAAGTCTCAAGGTCGGCAAGTATGATTTGTACCGATCACAGGAAGCGTACCATTTATGTGTCATTTCATTGGTTAAAAAAAAAAGTTTTTCCTGTTTTGGTGACTGGTGAACTAGTGGCATATTTGCACGTTTGTTGCCACTGAATTTAATTAATTTAATGTCTATCAGAACACAAATGAGACAATAATTAGCTTGATAGCACACCCAGCAGTCGCTCCACCTCACTCCCTGCTGCTGGAAGACTAGTTCGCCGGTAGGAGAGCGGACAGCGGCGGTGGGGAGTGGTGGACGAACTGTTTCGACACAGTGCTGCCACTGGCCACCAGCCTGCTGTTTGGCTCATTTTCTGTAACTACTGTAGTATGAAATCATGGTGGAATTAGCAAGCTAGTTAGCAAGCTAACTAGACAGCCGCTAAATGAGTAAATTGAACAACTTTGCTTCATCCACACACTCTTGTCACGGCGTAGGAAAGACACGTCGAGCTAACTGTATGACCAATAATCAAACTATATTTCCACCACATGACTTTTGTTTACAATTTCTGGACCGTTTGAGTTTTGCCTTTGTGAACGCAAAAGTGGGAAAATTGAAACCATGTGCATGTGACCAGTCAGACGGGTTGTTTCAGAAGGCACCAACAAAAGACGTATTTTGTCGTGTAGATATGAGGACTTGTTGCATTTTCATCATGTCTATCAGTTAGCCTGTTATGGCATTGTTTTTTTTTTTGTTTTTTTTAACTTATTAGGTATGACATTACTAGTTATTGCATTTATGAGTATTAATCTGTGTAAAGGTGTCAGCTTGAATGTGTCTCAACAGGTTCATTCTCACTAATAATAGTGAAAGATTGAACCTTGTGAGTCAGATGTGATGTCTTTAGACTGTTTTGTTCAGTTCAGCAGGTCTATAAAAGCTTTGTTAATTACATTAAATGGCTCAGCAACCACCTGTCTGCCGCAAAGCTATCCATCATATTCCCATCGTCGATTATGTTGTGTCTCAGTAACCAGGAATAACTGTGTACTACATTAAGCTGAGGTGACAAGCTGACATGGAACTCCAATGGTAAAACCTACTGATTTAGTCAGTGACGGCACCTCTGTGAGTGAACATCAGGATGTTCAGAGGTAGATAAAAAGTCAACAGTAGATGTCACATAGAAGTGGTGTACATTATCTGAAAGCTGGGAACCTGAAGATTAATTTGAGATGCAGCTCAGCACTGTGTGTCAAGTTGTTCTGGTCATTAATAAGAAATAAAAATCAATTAATAAATGGCCATCCCCAGGCTCTATTATGTCCCATAAATTGTTTTAGCAATTTTTGGTTTGATTCCATTTGTTACACAGATTTTGTGCTGAATTTAATTATTTATTTATTTTATCACTGGAGAATTGATAAAAATGATCAATAATCCCTCCAAAATACCACATTAAGACACCAAGACCTTGAGGAACACAAAGTCATGCTGTTATTTAGTATCAAAAACTTTTTATATTTGGAGATTTGTGCAAGAATTGCATTTTTTTGGTGATTGGATGGCGAGCACTTCTGTTGTGTAAATGGCTCAGAAACCCCCTTATTGTCAATCTATAGCTAGGAAAGCCATCCATCCTCTGAATGCTATGAATACACTTGGGCTCATTGGATGCACAAGAGTCTCAGCTTTACAGTGATGCCCAATTTATGCAATTCAAGACTGTTTAGGGACCCCAGTATGAAGAAATATTCAAATACACCATTTTAGTATAGGAGACAATAACACTTAATTTGTACTGCATGCAAATAACTGCATGTGATTATCATAAAGTGGGCATATCTGCAAAGAGGAGACTTGTGGGTACCCATGAAACACTTTTTTTGGCGTAAATTTTGCGTAACTTTGTAGCGTTATTTAGCAATCTTCCCGACAAGCTTGACATGGTTGGTACCTATGGATTTCTTAGGTTTTCTAGTTTCATATGATACCAGTATCTCCACTCTATCTTGAAAACTGAGCCCATTACAACCTCTGAAAGACAGAATAGCGGCCGGGCCTGCCGGGGGGGCCGTCGGCGTGTTAAGGGGTTTTAAACAAGTAAAAACATGTCTGCTGTGAGAGTGGTTAATTACATAAGGTCACCTCCATGTACTAATAAGAATAATACCAAGAGGGATGACGGAGGAGAGTGCGGAAGGTGTCAAGAAAAAGTCGGGTTTTGGAAGTATTTTTTAGAGGAAACACATTTCTTTATGTGAGTTAGTGACCTCATCTGGCCACAGTGGCAAACAAGTATTAAGAGTCAGGAATGAACTACTCTCTCCTGAGAGTTTTTTTCTACCAAGCCTTGTTGTTGTAATCATGCATTTTATCCACCAGCCTCTCACATTAGCCAACCTCTGACAATGTACTGTACAGTATACAGTATAGACCTCCACTGTCTGCGCTGCAGGTGCTGCAGGAAAAAGGATTCAGATGCCAAGTAGGAGGAAGACAATGTTTTTGTCATCACTTTGGCCCACTCTTATGTCTAAATGTATTTTCATCATTTTTTTTTTTTTTAATTCCACTTTCATCTCCTCCTAATCGTGGAAAATGAGGTAATACTTAATATTATGCATCTCTAATTTGTTAATAACTTACTAAAATGTCCATGGAATTTTCTGATAGAAAAAATAAATAAATCATTTTGTATAATTACAGTTAGGGTTAAATGGGTACATTCAGGAAAATATAAAATGTGTCTACAGGCAAGCATACACATTTATGATAATAAAAGAACAATCATTTTATAGAATTGGAAACCAACAGCTGCTTATGAACTCAACAAAATGAACTTATCCTAAATAACTGCCTCTGAACTTTGTTCATCCTGATAATTAGTACCAAATTATATAGTTCTATCCAGGAAATATAGGATATTATATGGAACATACAATAAATGGTTACAAAAGAAGATAAACAATTGTTAAGGATATTGTGTTGCAGTTTTTTGCACATCCTTGCCACCTGTTTTCAGTTCATGTGTGGAAAATACTGTGATATACTGTGTATATGAAGAAATGGAATTTGTGGGCAAAATAATTTTTAAGCAAATATAGTAACTGATGTGCAGTTTTAAATGGTAGCTAAGAAAGGCACAATCAAAGTGGGACAGCACCTTGTTTAGCAGGTTAGCTGCTGTCCTGTGTCATGAAAGCTGTTTTATCAGTCCACATCCTGTACTGTACCCTAAAGGTCACCTGTCTTTGAAGACTGTTACCCTACAGGGCTATTTAAAGACAAACACAACCAGGACAGGACATCTGAGAGAGGACGGAAAAGGACAGCACCCTGTTTTATTAGTATTAAACAAAGCCGGCCTTACAGATGAGGGTAATGTATGACGAGTAGGGATGAGATCGCGTTCATATATCAGTGTTAAGATTTTGACATTTTGACATTTGAGCCCTTGAAAATGGCCTGAAATTCAAATGTCTCTCTACTTTAATTGGTCCTCACAGCACATATTCCTGTCCAACCCAGTCGCATAGTAGTTTGTGAAATACTCACGAAATTGAATGTATTAATTTGTGTACATAGACACAAATTTAATTTTTTCATTCATTTTTTTCGTGATGGTCAGCACAAAGTCAATTCGTATCCGTGTAATTGTGAACCAGGAAGTATAAAGAGCAGCAAACGTCATGCAAGGAGGAGGTCGGGTCAAAAAACACAGGACTTTTGACCAGGAGGCCGCTGTCTGTGTCCCGTGTGAAACCAGAAGTCAAAGTTGATTTATTTGTCACGTAACTTTCGTTACACTTCCGGAGTTATTTTAACACAAACCATGATCTTTTCCTAAACCTAACTAAGTAGTTTTGTTGCCTAAGCCTAACCAAATCAATCTTTTCCTAAACCTAACCAAGTCAATCTTTTCCTAAACCTAACTAAGTAGTTTTATTTTCAAAAGATTGGAGCGGAAATTAACGTCACGTGTTGCTGGACATTCGTAGGAAAAAAAAATTGTTGTTGAAAGTCGTGCTGAGCGTCACGAAAAAAAGGGAAATTCGTGTCTATATACACGAATCAAATAGATTAAATTTCGTGACTATTTCACGAACTGCTGTGAGACTGTGTTGTCTGTTCTGCCTTCAGAACACTGCAGTAAACTCCCTATTAGTCCATGAGCCTGACCCCCAAAATTTGTCCGTCGTGCCTCTTTGGAGGGACCAAGTGTCATAGTGATTTTTTTAAAGGTATATCCCTAGTGTTGGAAAATGCAAGATAGCATTGCAGCAATGGTAGCTTTCTATGTGCTATCACTCTTTTTCCCCGTTTTACACGTACAGTAGATCCAGTATAAATGAGGGTAACCAACACACTATATCATGAAGTCATATATCATTATAAAGCTTAAACTATAATCTATCCATCGGTCACATTGTCATGACACTGAGGTCAAGATCATTTGACCTTTGACCTC
>CAKAOI010045505.1:0-11354 GCA_916701655.1 Sebastiscus albofasciatus
CATGATGATAACTTGGAAGGACGAGGTGCAGATTACTGTAAAGAAAACAAGCTTTGTGTTGCCATGTGCTGTTGCTGCAACTGAAACGGTATATATACTTGTACTCTACTTTGTGAGCCCTAATATAAATGTGCCCTGCTAAAAGGTATTTCATACCAGAGCAAAATATTCTGTTTCATAAGAATGTTATTTAAATAACAGACCTTTCTGTAAGAATAAACACGGCAGTATAATCATTTGACTTCAGTGATTGTCGATTGAGGACAAATAAAAAAAAAAATCAGTTAATTGTGATATAAACTAGATAGATAGATAGATAGATAGATAGATAGATAGATAGATAGATACTTTATTGATCCCAAAGGAAATTCAAGAAAAGTTCTTAATAATAAATAATAAAATAATACGAAGCGTCCAAACTAATTGTGTAATTAAGTTGTGAAACCTCATATTTTTTTTTAGGTGCATGCAAAATGTCTGTTCATCCTCGCATGAGGCAATAACTTTTCATGAGGAAACCACAGTGAGTTAAAAATACTCCTCTTAAAAGCTTCCCAGAGTTTACCTGGTGGCTGCATGGTGCACCTTACCTTCATGACTTCTTGTGCTGTAAACACGTGTTGAGATGGTCTTAGTTAGTTACAGTTTAACAGTAGTTTAAACATGTAGCTGTAGATGATGTAGTGAGCTTCCTCCCGCTAACGTCCACTTCCTGGTTGACTTAACAAAGAAATAAAGCTGACATTTAGTTATACAGACACAATAAAGTCAATCTACATGTACTCGGGAGGTTTAAATTAACGTTTTTTAGCTGCACGCTTTCCCAGTTTTGGATAATAAACGCGCTTTTTCCCTCAAAATATGTGAAGTAGCATCTGGGAGGCTAATAGTGATGCTACAGACAGCAGCGGAGTGCGGAAGTGAAACTAAACACACGTGACCATGTGACCGTCCGAATGCAGCCTTGACCAATCAGCGGCCTCCATCCGGGTCAGCTGACTAGAGAATGACACCAGAGACTGACAGAGTTCAGCTGGAAAGAAGAAAAAGCTTCGAGCATGGCATGATGTCTACAGTTTCCTCTGTGTGTGCAAGTGAACTTGTCAACGCTGCACAAACCACTACAAATATCTTATCATCATTTAATAAGAGTAATTCAAGTAAGTAATACCTTAGTGAACTCACACTGGATTCATAACTGTGTGGAGATGGATACAGATGTTATCTATCTATCTATCTATCTATCTATCTATCTATCTATATATCATTATATTATGAGGTGGAAGAAGTACTCAGACCTTTTACTTAGTATAAGTAAAAGTAATTATATCACTGTCTAGAAATACTCTTACAAGTAAAAGTATTACTTTATAAATGTACTTAAGTAAAAGTAGCATAAAATTATTATCATAAAAATATACTTACAAAAGTAAAAGTACTCATTATCAGAATTATATATATATGTATATATATATACATATATATATATATATAGAGAGAGAGAAAAAAAATAAATAATAAATATATATAATAATAAATTCAAATTCAAATAAGCTTTATTGGCATGAATGTTCAGGTTACATTATTGCCAAAGCGAAATTACATATTAATGAATAATTACATTTCACAAGAAATAATCACAATATAATCACAATCACAATATACAAAATACATTTTAAATATACATTCTTTTACAGATGGAGATAATCAGAAACATGTTCGGAGCTTGTAGCCCCTCTTATTGTATGGCGACAGTCAACATATTTCTCACATCTCTCACATCCTTATATTTCTCACAGCACAGTAAGAAGTGAGATTCTCTCTCTATCTCTCTCTCTCTCACTCTCACTCTCTCACTCACTCACTCAAGTTAAGTACAAGTACCTCAAAATTGTACTTAGGTAAAGTACTTAATGTACTTAGTTACATCCCACCACTGATTATACTAAAAACCTAGGCCTTCATAAACTTAATTCATCAACAAAAGAATTGAACAAATCAAAATTGTTGTTGGTGATGATGTCACCTGATCACTTGAACTCATTTATCTTTACTCTCTTTACGGACCATAACAAGTCTAATCCTTGACTTTATACAGCAGTGATTTAATTTCCCTCTTCTCTTAATGTCAACCAAACTAAAATGTCCATAAAGTTGATTCAACACCTTTCTAAACCACTTCTTAACAAAAACAAAAAAAGTATAATCTTCATGGTGGTAGGATTTATTGCAGGGATGTTGTGTTACACTGAATTAATTTTATTTTTGTTTATCCAATTACCTGGTAATGTTGTCAACTGAGTGTATTTTGTCACTGAAGTCAAATGATTATACTGCCGTGTTTATTCTTACAGAAAGGTCTGTTATTTAAATAACATTCTTATGAAACAGAATATTTTGCTCTGGTATGAAATACCTTTTAGCAGGGCACATTTACATTAGGGCTCACAAAGTAGAGTACAAGTATATATACCGTTTCAGTTGCAGCAACAGCACATGGCAACACAAAGCTTGTTTTCTTTACAGTAATCTGCACCTCGTCCTTCCAAGTTATCATCATGAATTTGAATACAAGACAGCCTTTAACCTGATCGATTTCCCTGAAACAATGCCCCATTCTTCTAATCATAATCCAATTTCTAAAAGAAGTATTTAAAATGATAAGATTAAAGATGATAAACATTCCTCAGTGTTTGCTCTGTGTATGCATTTAATACAACAGTCATGAGGAAACAGTTGGGAAAAAATCCACGAAGAAAGTTTATATGAGGAAATTGAGAGCGGTATCAATTTCCCTCTGGATCAAGTTACTATCTATCTATCTATCTATCTATCTATCTATATATATATCTAGTTTATATCACAATTAACTTTTTCTTTTTTTTACCCCCTAACTGCTCGCCATCATTGTTACCTTCCTAACCTCAACAGATATTAAAATCCTTACATAAGAAGACTACTATATAGACTTCAGTTCATTTCAGTTACTTTATATTGGCATTTAAGTGCAACAACATTATTTTTACAACTCCTGAGTTGTAAAAATAATATACAAATGCACATATACAAAATAAGCAACATATTTAAAGAAATTTCAACATTTTCACAAGGTTAGATCTTGCCTAATGTGACCTGGGAGGCATCAGCCCCTGCGTCCCTGCAAAGGATAAGCAGGTGTAGATAATGGATAAATTCATGGGTCAAAAGATTAGAGTATTTGCACTAAAACTATTAACTAAATCTAGTATGTAGGAATAGTTTGTCGTCATGGGAAATATACTTATTCGTGTTCATGCCAGATGAGAGGATTGATACCGCTCTCAATTTCCTCATATAACTCTCAGCAGTATCAGCAGTATATTATGTTATGTCCTTAGATATTGTAGCCTACACTTAAAATATATTTTAATAGTTTCGTCCTAGTTGTTCAGGAAGCAAATAAATAAGCATGCAAATACCTAACAAGAGATATGAAATGCAGAAACCCACCACCTAATTTTGAAGATAGGCAATTAGAAGAGATTTATATATGAATTCTGCTGTTCATGAGTTATGATATCAAAAAGTATGGTGTATATATGTAGTATATGTACTTGTATTTTCATAGAATAAATGGAAAATTCACAGCAAAAGACCAATATTTATATTCACAAAACTATTGAATAATTATTATTATAGTGGGTGATCTGGATGGCTATATGACAAAACGTCAAGGAGAGCAGAACATGCACCAAGGCTACATCGCTACCCTACAACCAACACCTATACAGTCCTGAGTGAATACCTATTCAGTAATTACCATAAAGCAGGCCTTTTCTTTGATTTGCAGCTTTGCCCACAATAGATGTGTCAAAAGCATTAGAGCTGCAACTAACGAGTATTTTCATTATAGATTTATTTGCCAATTATTTTCTCAATTGATTGATTAATCAATTTCTTTATAAAATGTCCCATAGCCTAAGGTAGTGTATTCAAATAGTTTGTTTTGTTCGATCAACAGTCTAAAACCCAAAGTTATTCAGTCTAATACCATATATGACTAATACATGCAGCATTCCTTTTGCAATTTTAAATAAAAACATTTTTTAATTATGAATCTGTTATTAAAATAGTTGCCCATCAGTCTTCCATCAATTGACTAATTGATGAATTGATGAAACTACTCCTTACAGCTCTCAAAGGGATAGCTACCATAGTACCAACACATGTATTTTACCATAGTATGAACTGAATAGAAAAATCTTTGATGGTAAACAGTTAATATCATCTCACATTATATATTTTCATATTGTCCAACCTTAATTTCAAATTAATTATAAGTATTGTATTTCATAATTGCTTGAATGGTGATGAGTAAAATAATAATATAAATTTTTGTGTGTCAATAATTTTTTTCATGTGACATCTGTGCCAGGTGGTCAACGGTCACGGTGGAGGGCCCTTCCTGGTGTGGACCTTGGTTGTTCAGCTGGTCCTGTGTGGGAGCGGGGTGTACACCGCTGACGGCACCAAGAACTGTAAACTGTTAAATGAGTCTGAGTCAGAACGGAAAGTCCTCAATCGACTAGAGCCATTCGCCCATAAGAAGTAAGAAGTGACTGTAGCTGCATTATCAGTGCCATCAAAATGACGTTAGGTTGTTTTTAGATTGTTATCAGTGAAAAATCAGCACTAATTGAATATGCAAACCAACCGTGACTGAAGCATTTTGCCTGATTGTCCTTTGCCATTCAGTGTTGTTCTTTTTTTCACCGCTGTCTCACATATTAATTGTTTTCTGGGATTTGTTCTCATGTTGGCAGCTTTACAGCAGAGACCAAGAATGGAACTGAGAGTTACACATATGTGTTCCAGTTGTGTGGAGACGCAGCCGGTGTTGCAGATGCCGGGGTTATTCAGTTCGACAGCAAGGCAAAGGAAACTTTACCAACAGTGATTGGCAGGTATACTGCAACACAGGCCATCGGAGGAAGTAAGTCTTTGTAAAATATAAGAATTTCACCCAAATTAGGGGGTCCCTCTTGTTTATGTGAATCTTCTTCTTCTTCTTCTTCTTCTTAGGAAATCTGCCTTCCCATGCATGAAAATAAACCAAACTTTGCATATAGGTCATAGTTCAAGTCCTATGCAAACTTCCTCAACTGACTTTGTGGGCCAATAGTCCTGATGGTTGCACTACAGCAACCGTCTAAAGTTTAAAACTTTGAAAATTCATTACAAATCAGCTGCATGTGCTACAACTTTGCAACTTCCACCGAAATATAGGCCAAGTGAGCAGAAATGTTCATATACTTCAACCTGGCAGGAATTATGAAGTCCATCACTCTGTTTTTCTCAAAAAATGTGAAACTAATTAAACTTATTTCCTTCCACATTTTTTTTTTCCTCAATTGACACCAAACTTGCTCTGCTGTATCTTCAGACTGTCCTCCACAAACGATCCAGCCAAATTGAGCCCACAATGCATCAAAAAGTTTTTGTTTGTAAACAGTACTGTACACAGCTACTGCAAAGTCTCACTAAATATAGCTCCAACATTCATGGAAATAAATGACAAAATGTAAAGGTCATGGTAGATGTAGGGTGGTACATTTCAGAATTTTATCTCAAAAACTGTATTTTTGACAGTATTTTCAATTGTATTCTCATGTAAACCATTGAAGTCAATGGGAATCAAGCATTTTTAAACATCAGTTTGTCACTTATGGAGCAATCAATCTTTATAAAAATACATTACAGACATCTCTTTGTTGTCTAGATGAAATACACAAATTCTCAGAATTTTGTCTCGAAATTTGAGTTTTTGACACTAGTTTAAAATCTGCCTGTCCGTGCAACTCTGGCAATTGTTTAATTCATACTGTGGAGTCATGCTGTGGAGTCGTAGTGTGAAGCGGCAGTAAGCTCACCAAGATAGTGACATGTCCGTGGTGTCTGAGGTTGTGAGTTTGAGACCCGACCAAGGCAGAACGAACATGCTAATGCCTTAAAGGTTTAATGATGGACCGTCCTGTACTTCTCATTTGTCGTCTTCCTCTTCCTTTTTTCATCTTCCTCCTCTTCTTCCTCCTCAAAATGCCCGGCCCTGACCCACAGCTGCACAGCAGCTATAATTTACTCTGACTTTGTGTGTAAACGTTAAACATCTGTGAATTGGAATCTTAAGTTGGAGAATTGCATTTTAAGACAAGACAAACTGTGTGCATAATAAGCCAAAAAATGCTTTTGAATTGTTTTTATTCTTGAATTATTTCTGAACATGTGATTAAACATTTCATAGAGTGCTTTGGATCAGTATTGTGTCTGCATTGTGTATTTTGCAGGTGACTGGGTGTTGTTGATCTACACAAACGGCGACAAGTATGATGGCCACTGCTCCAAAGAAACGAGGAAAGCCATGGTCATGATCTCTTGCAACAAGAACGCGGACGTGGTAAAAGATAAAACACAGATGTGACTGTGACCAGATTTGTGAAAAGAAATGCTAACTTTACAGGTGTTCAGTCTAAAAATGGCACTGTGTTTAAAACAAAAATGCAAGGAGCTGCGTCAGTGCGGGCAGGTTGCTTCAGGTTGCTTCAGATTGCTTCAGGTTGCTTCAGGTGTGAAGATGACATACTGTATGACGCAGGAAGGCATCTTTAAGTAACCTGACGCACCAGATGGTTTGTTTACACAGAACCATCTGAGAAGCCGTCATTGGAACCTGTTTGGAAAAGAGCAGGCACTTTCAAAAAAATACTTGGCAGGTGATTGGATGAACCATCTGTCAATCAAAAACATCTTTTCCATCGAGAAAAGCCGTTCTTTGCTCTTTTTTCAATGAAGAAATACTCTCCAGCTCTGATATAACTGATGCTATTGCAACATCTACGCTAATCTCTTCAGGCGCCGCCATTTTTTGTTTTGAACAAACAGTCGCCACTCATACATAAACACACACATAACCCACTCTCGTAGCTGCCAGTAGCTCCTCACAGGACGCTGATTGGTCATCATTGGCTGCCTGAACACAAACACATTTCTTGAAGTCTGACAAGATGGATTTGTGTGTGATTTGTGATCCCACAATTTTCGCACGATCACGAAATCGTGCGAGAATCCAGCTGCTGTACAAGGTAAATCTTTGAGTAACATATCGACAACCTCTGCACAGCGGTTTATAATACTATGACACAGGATTTTAACGTCCTGACACATTAAGCCGACAGTTTGGGGCCGTCGGTGAGCACCTGTCAGCCTAGTTTTTTCAGTCTGTCCCGCACGGTTTGCTCTAGTCTGCCTGCATCTGAGGTTCTTCGGCCGATCCAGCATGTTGAATCGGCTGCGTCGTCCGTCGGTGAGAGAAATCACTCTGATTGGCGCTATGAGGCGACACAACAGTCGGCCTTCATCGCCGCTAGCTCTTTGACATCGGGTTGGTGTGTCTGCGCCTCTACAACTCTGGACGTTATCACAGTCTTTTTATTTTCATCTTGATGATTACAAGGGAAACTGTAGAAATACTCCATTCATGTTACAAAGTAATCTATCAGGAATGTGCGCCTGTGCAATGCAGCATGTTGCTGGATGACGTCAGATTGTGTTGTCTGAACTTTGAATCAAGGTCAACTTTTTTTGCTGGAGACCTCTGCAGTAGTCTTATCAAAATGAATAAAGTGGTTGTGTTTTTCACACAATGTAGGTCTGAACATGTCCTAATGTTTCTCCTGTGTGCACCTTATCTTCTTTTCTTAGTGTGTGTTACCTTGTATTTACCTTTGTCTCTCTCCGTCTGACTCCCAGCCCCAGATGAAGGTGGTGCTGGAGGACAGGCAGAGGGTGCAGGACTGTTTCTACCTGATTGAGCTGGACTCCAGTGCAATGTGTGAAGTTGTTCCGTCCCGGATCAGCACTGGCTCCATAATACTCATCATGTGCGTAAATACAGTCTGGAATGACACAAAAACCCTTAATGTTAAAACACATCATATCATAAATCAGTGGTTCCCAACCTATTGCCTTAAGGGACCCCTTAAGGGATCATTGAATAAACTGACGACCCTGACTAAGTGACATATTTTATAGATATTTCATATTATCTTCAATGCATAACAATAGCAGTACAGAACAACTGATAAACTGTACAATTAACCCAAACAGTAAATGCAAAAACTGCAGGAAGTTTGTTTAAAACCAGTAATTTAAATTAATTTTGAGCAGATTGTTTTCTGTGAATATTGCATCAGATTAGTTATTTTTAGGGACGTTTAATACAATTCTCTGTATTGTGTTTTTATTTTTAACCATTGTGTGGCTGTGACTCAGGGTAGAGCAGGTCGTCCACCATTCGGAAGGTCGATCCCCGGCTCCTCCGGTCACATGTCCTTGAGCAAGATACTTAACCCCAAATTGCTCCCGAAGGCATAGCCAGCCTTGTATGGCAGCCTCTGCCATCACTGTATGAATGTGTGCTGACAGAAAGACTAGAAAAGCGCTGTATAAACGCAAGTCCATTTACCATACTTAATAGGCTTCTTTTTTATTCATTGTTTTCTTCGCCCTGACACTTGGCCATTGTTCTATTAGCTCTTTGACTGACGGGGTTGTTCAGCAGAGAGGGAAGGCTCTGTGAATATAACTTGTGTTCAGGTCTTCAATGTCCACGTATCCTGTGAGATCTGTTTTAAGTTTATATTTTAATTCAACTTTAAAACTAACAATTTCATTTAGTTTTCTTCACAGAAATGAATGAAATGCTGAGATATAGGGCAACTGTATATATTTAAAAAATGTTATCTTACACCCCTTAAAATCAAGAAATCGCGACCCCTCGTGAAGCTTTGGGACCCCCAGGTTGGGAACCAGTGTTGTAAATGGTTAGTGATAATAGACTTTCTTTTCTTCCAGTGGTGTCTGTCTTCTGGCTGTTTATCTCATCGGAGGTTTCCTCTACCAGCGACTGATTGTTGGAGCTAAAGGGGTGGAGCAATTCCCAAATTATGCTTTTTGGGTGGAGGTTGGCAATATGTCAGCGGTAAGCCTTGTGCAGTTGATACATAACGTCATTAAAAGATCAGCCTCCTGACTTCTTCTTTTTTAATTCATACCAATCTTTACCCCTCCCCCCTTACAGGATGGGTGTGACTTTGTGTGCCGGTCACGAAACCGTGAGGATGCCCCGGCGTACAGGGGAGTGGCCACAGCAGAACCTTTAGAAGAAGAGCCAGAGGAGAGAGATGACCACCTGCTACCTATGTGACCTCAATGTGTCAGAAATGGGACAGAAATTTTCACTGTGTGACACAGTTTTCTATTTCACAAGTTGCAGGTTGCCGTTAGACACAAGTCTTGTTTTTCTTGTGCTGGTTTAGGTTAGGACCTGTCGACACTGCGTGTTTTCAAGACTTGTGCCTAGGGCAACTACTGTGTGATCTGCTCGTCACTTAGGGGCATGTTACTCACAGGGCTGACGGACCTGTCTTATCTTCCTACCCAATCTATGTTATTCTGCTGTTTGAGGTCAAACAAATGAGTCATTTATCCGAAATCACAAAGACAGTAAAGAGTGACTCTTCTTCCATGGAAATCTGGCACAAAAGGGAGAAGTTTAGAAGTTGGATTTGTACCTGATTTAAACTTAATGACTCCTTGCTTATCTTATTCTGCTTAGCTAATGATTGATTTGAAGTTGGTGCAGGTTGCAGCAAGCTGTTTTACGTGGTCCTGGTTGTGCACTGATGGTTGCAGTTTACAAAACACACAAGTGCTTTTTGCTTGTGTAATTTGGCTTTAAATAAATCTGTCTTTGTCTGTTTTTTTTTGTGTTTTGAAAGTTAGAAAAGTAATATGAGAATGTTTAATTTTAAGTTCTGTGACTGTGCTTACAGCCTTGCTACACAAGTAGAAATCACTGCAAAAAACACACAGCTTGTCTGACTTTGATTTTTTAGTCTGACATTTTCCTTTCTCCCACATTTAAGTGAAAAGTTTCTACATCAATGCTAATATCTCCCTTTAAATGTTTAGTATTGTCGGCTTCCTGACTGAAATCTGAGCTTTACAGTTGTGACTAACTATCCTCTTACATTTTTATCAGAAAGGTCAACAATGCTGTTTAATTGATGTGCTAAATGTACAAACTGAAGCAAAGCATCTAGTTAAAACAACAAGTGAAGCTCAAATTACTAATTTTTGCTTATAAATGCTACTACACAGCGATAGGCAAAGATTTATATATGAATTCTGCTATTCATGAGTTATGATATCAAAAAGTATGGTGTATATATGTAGTGTATGTACTTGTATTTTCATAGAATAAATGGAAAATTCACAGCAAAAGCCAACTATTAATATTCACAAAACTATTGAATAGTTATTATTATAGTGGGTGATCTGGATGGCTATATGATAAAACTGACATACCAACATTACAGGTGAAGAGTAGACTGTGAATTGACCAAATATTCAGGCTTCTTCATGCCTGATGCTTTGCTTCTTTAGGAGGATAGAGCTGCAATGAAAACACTTACTTTTCTATTCACCTCCTGTGTCAATATATTATGGCTGTAAACATGTTACAGCTCTAAGGATATAAATAATGAGGTTTGTAATGTTTTTAGAAATGGTACATGCTAAGGATTAAAGCAGGATTTTTGACCTTGATGTTAGGAAGTTTCAGTTGTGAATCAAGTTTCTATATTATTGTGAGCACTTCTGTTTGTTTTGGTTTGTTTCTATCTCTTGCTTTTTGTGTTTATTAGGTTGACATTTCTTTGCTAAGTTGAGAGAATCAACTCCTGACTCACCATCTGACGGCAATGGTTACACCTGTGGTTGTAGTGAACTGAACAACCGCTGGATTAATATAATCGCCTGTTTGGATGATTTCAAGCCACCAATCTTTTTGTTTGTTTTTCTGATTCCATCAAAAATAAAGTCTGAAAGTAGTTTATGTATGCCCATCGTAGTGGTGAAATTAGTACACACCCAAGTGCACTCACCTTTGGAGATTTAATGAATGTAAAATGTTTTAATAAAAACATGTCATGCACAGCACATTTTTATTAATAATGCATATTTAAGTGAACTTTACGTTTGCGATCTTCTTTGCTAATGTTGAGTGGTGTTTTGACCATTCACCTCTTCAGAATCAGAATCAGATATACTTTATTGATCCCGGAGGGGTACAGTTGCTCTTATTTAAACACAAAGTAATGTAAGAAAATAGAAATAAAGGAGAATGTAACATGTAAATTATGTAGCCTACATAATGCTACAATATATAACACAATATATGGTGAGATATACAAGTAAATAAGAGGAAATGAGAATATAAGAAAAATTACAAACATTTGCATAGCGACATACTATAT